>WBMZ01010934.1:0-18419 GCA_013400975.1 Atrichornis clamosus | reverse complement strand
TATATATATATATAGTCTCTCTCTCTCTCCCCCAAGTCTTTCTGTAAATTGACGTGACTTTTGGATCCAAATAGAGCAATCCTAGTGATCTAGAACTTTCAGAGGGTTCTCTTCTCCAAAAGCAATTTCAATTATTTATTTATTTGTTGGCAATGTTTCTTGGCAATTCTTCATTGATGAGACTGAAATTTTGGATGCTGATTTCTAATTCTGTTGTAATAATGAAATGCAACTTCCTTGGAAAGAAATGTAGAAAAAGTTTCTCTAAGGCTTCTCATAATGTCAGTCTCTTTACCATATTGTCCTTGAGGGTTAGTATACTGTGCAAGATGGATTTCACAGCTTGAAAGATGATAAAAGAAAAGGCTGAATTTTCAGGGACAATCTGCATCAGAGACAACGTATTTCTTACCCATGTTACTGCTAATGGTCAATCCTCCTTTATATTCTTCACTATGTATCATCCAAATATGGCAAAGTTTGTTTATCCTGTTGTTAAATACTTGTTTGATACTTGCAGATGAGAAACATTGTTAGGTGATTCTGTTTCATACTGTAGAGTGGGCTCAACTGACTTGTAGAAACAGCACTTAGAACTTTTATACTTATTTTAAAAATGCTGATGCTGTTCACCACAGCCAAAGCAGAAATTTGCATAATTTTGCATTTTTCAGTGAATGCTAATTTGGTTTAATTTTCAGTGTTTGCACCAATAACTTTATCAGTGATGGTCATACTCCTGATTGCAATGCCAGTTCAGTTTGATTACTTCTTTTCCTGTAGTAGTTTGCAGATGGTAACTCAGTCTTGTGTATCTGTTATTTAATTCAACTTATCCTGATTCCTCAAAGCAAGACAAGGTTTCCTGATGACAGCAATGTGAAAGCAAGAAGAAAGCAATCTGTGATTAGATTTGTGCCCTGCAGGTTGCCTCTCTGCAAGCACAACTGCTCTCAATACCTCTTGCTCACCATTTAATTTGTCACTTGCTAATTAATATGGTTTCCAGTAATCAACTCTGAAAGAAAAGGAAAATAAGATGCAGTTACACGAACTGGTAAATGCCATGGTCTGAACCCATCTGGTTCTAACTCTTCCCTTTTCATACATCATCTTGTTTCAGAAACCACCTGCAGACACTACTGGAAAGCTAGTGCTGTTTCACTTGGGCTGTCCCAAGCAGAAGGCAGTAGTTCCAATACAAGGTTTTTACAATTAATTGTATCCTCCTAAAATTACGTCTATAATCTATAATTTGTCATCTCATTTAAACACTGGGTTTTTTAGATGTCCAAAGCACTCAGCAGCTCCCACTGAACAGAACATGACTAGGTCACTATGTGTGACTTATCAAAATAAAATTAATTTATTATTGGTCATCTGGAGTTTATTCAGGAACTGCTAGTGCAAAATTACCTATGTACATTCTATTTATTAGTTATTCTAGTAATCCATAATACCTCAAAGTAATAGTTGTAAAGCTTACCCTTCCAGGCAGACATTTCTATCAGGCTGCTCTAGTACATGAATGTTGGTCACAAATAATGACATTACAGGTTGACAGGTTCTGTTATAAGCCAGCTGGTTTACACTTCACAACAAAAATATTTTCTCACTATTTTTTCTGAGACTAAGCATAGCTATAAGTTGTCAGTTATCACTTTCAGAACAGAGATCTACGATTACTTTTCCAGGCATTCCTTATCCAATCAGAATGGACTATGCTTCTTTCTTCTGAACTTTTCATCAGTGTTTAATTATCAAACAATTTCCCCCAAAAACATAATCAATACACTTCCTCTAAAAATCCATGTGCTTGTACCAATTCGGTTGAAGCCTTATTTTGGATGATTCTTGCAGACAGAGAAGGTATCTGGGAATCTTTTAGTCTGTGCAGCTGAAATGTTTTCCAGAGTAGTGTGGTGAAAATTTAAATACAAGCGGATTTCGAGCATGCTTTTTTGAAATCTGATTAGAATGAGAGGGGTAAGATCCATTTAGTCATATAGGATCTCTGAATACTATCTTGCTTTCATTCCTGTCTTTGTTTATATGTGCCAGATGAATTGCATGGGGAAAGAAGAGCATCACCTCAGCCAAGGTTCTTTCCATACTTTGAGAAATGTCATGTTCTCTTTTAGGATAACCATAAGACTACTTTGTACTTTTGGAACATCACCAGGGTGTTTTAACATGGTACAGAACTAGTCATCAGAGCCATTTACTTATTTCAAAAATCTCAAAAAATAAATGTGCAGATTTTTCTTTGTGCCACATACCCATGGCAGATTCAAGAAACCATGTTAAAACATCTCAATCCCAGTGTATTTTAAATAAAACATTTTTGAGCCTTCAGGAACATCAAAGGAAATTCAATTTTAGTATAAAAATACTCAGAAGTTATTAAGTGAAATTATGTGACATGAATACAGAGGTGAAGGAGTGCAATACAGATTGTTGCATTTCTTGGAGTGACAGATCACAGGTAACCAACCTTGTTTTCAAGCATGTACCTTAAATGTCACACAGATTAATATCTGAATGACCTTCACAGCCTAAAACAGTTTTGCAGCTGTGCAACAAGTTTCCGTAACAACAGGATACAATATATGTTGAATTCAAGGTCATTGCTGCCATTCAATACAGTGCAAATTTCTTTCCAGATGACTTTATCTCAATAGCTTCTGTTTTCCAAAACCAGCAGCTATTTTCTTTTGAAAGAGATCATTTGGCATAGTCATTTCGTGGTTTTGTGATGTGCTGTTTTACACAATCCCTATGCTACTGCTGAGGAGGGAGTTGTCTGCATTCATTACCTTCAATGCATCTTCACAGCTTCCCCTTCCAAGCCACTATCATTCCGATTTTCCATGAAGATTCATGGCTCTGTAAAAACCCCTTGTGAGCCCCAGAACAGTAAGCTGACATTTTTTTACTGAATGGAATTTAGTCTTATTTTAGTCTGAGCACTAAACTCTTTTTTTGTACATAGACAGCAGGGATGTGATTAGCCTGTGCTGAATGCAGAAACTAGCTCTTCACAAACCCCTTCCTTCCTTTCACTTGCAGAATTATGGTTTGACTATTTCCCTTTCGACTGAGATTAGGTTTAGATGTCACAGTCATTGTGTTCTGAAACAGCATGGTGTAAAAATGCATTTTACACTTCCAACAGTTTGTAGTGTAAACAACCAAGTCAGCATATATTGTAAAAATAGCCTTTCATGTAACTACAAAAAAAGTGACAACAAAAAGTGGTGGTACAACACATCATGGGTCTTGTACTCATGTCACATTTCACGTTCCTCGCATTTTGCCTAATCACAAGTAGAAGACATCTGTCATTACTACTCCCTTTCTTCCTACAAGGAATGCCTGCTTGTGGATAGAACCATGGAAAATGCTTGTCCCAGCCAGCAGCAGTGCAATGGGCCTCCAGTTTCTGATAGGCACTCCCTCCTCCCCAGGAAAACGTCTTGTGGTAAAATAAATGTGTTTGTGCAGTGGTGACTACTTGTCACTGTAGCCCCTGACACAGGCATTAAAGCATCTGCCATTTAGAACTGTGTCTCATAACTGGCCAACATGAGAGCTGTAATGAAATCCTATCTTACCATATTGAACTGGAGAAGTCTGTTTAGTTAGCAAGGTTGCACCTCTCAGATACTAACAGGACTGTAACTGATATGAACACTAAAGTCCATATCCAATCAAAGGAAAACAGCAATAATTTGGAACAGCTATACAGCCAAGACCTCTGTGAATAACAATTTTTAAATCTTCCCTTACAAAGATGGTAAAACTATACAAAGTTGTCTTTCCCAGGTTTCTACTTTTCTGACTTCCCACCTCCAGAGTATATATTACACCATTCATTACCCTATGTGCAAAACTTGCATTTGTGGGATGGTTGCTCCCACACGGGTTTTTAAATTCTCTGAAATGTCACATACTTATATACAAGCACTGGCATTCACAGTACACACACACTTCCTCTAGTCAGTTCCTAAATCTCCAGTGAAAGTGCATGTGACACTGAGGATATGCAAATAATATTATTTCCTGGGACAAATAGAATTTGAATAGGGAAAAGTAAACAACAAATTCTAGGTAAGCAAAATTCAGATAAGTCTAACAACATATATAAATTAAAATCAAGAATTAAAGCTGGTCTGTGTTATCTCTGCAGACCTCTGTGAAATTCATCCTAAGGCAAGAAGAGATAATGAAATTCAGCTAAGAAGCGCTTACCACAAGCCATGAAACTCCATATGCTCTGTTCCAGTAGCAGGAATGTCCTGCTTCCATGAATGTCAGAAATATTATTTTGCTTAAATTTCCCATAAGCCACTGTCAGCAATAGACATGCTGGTCCCTCATAGAGCCTCTACTGCCCAGACTTTCAAGAAAACTCACGGAAAATCTCTAATCTCGATTCACCAAACATTTCTGAAATATGTTGCACGGTCAGGAATAGAAACATGCTCTTTAACAGACTACCAATCTTTTGTGCACCAACTCTCCCCTTACACATCTCTCAGCCATTTCAAACATCTTAAAAAGTAGTGGTAAGTCAATCCTTCCCATCTGCTTAAAATATCCTTCTGAAGGAAAAGAAGAGGTAAGTTTCCAGTCCTCTATTTGCAATCCTTGGCATAATAGAGTATTTCAGCAGCAAATCCCATTTCTCCAGTTCTTCCCAAAGAACTGTGACTACGAACGTTAGCAGATAGTACAGGTAAGCCAGGTACAGAGCTGGCAAACCTGGCAGTGCTGAAGACCCCGCATCCCCTCAGCATTTCAGGGTGCCTTCCAACTTAGTTCCTCATCAACAGAACCCAGATGACACGCTCTTGAGAGCACCTTGCAAGGAGTATGGAAAGGGCAATAAGTGGGGCTTGCTCCGTGATGGCATTCCTCACAAATTAAAATGAGAATGTAAACACAACCTGGGTGAGTATCTGAGTGAACCTACTGACACACCATGAGGATCGACAGACAATTAACCCTCTAATAATTAGACTGGTGTCCTAAGTTTGTTACCAGTTTCACTACAGGTGACAACAAAACATGGACAGTAACACATATTTCTAGACATGCCACCTATCTTTACCTGAACAGCCTACCAATCTCAGCTGCAAAGGTCAGTGTGAACTCGAATTGACAGAGAACACAGCAAGCGTAAGAGCCTAGAGGTTTTCAGTAGCAGAAAGGTACTCTAAATGCCTGGAGACAGTAATGAGTAGAGCATATGGGGTTTTTTCCATCGAGAAATTAGATGAAAAATGCTACCATTTTAAAGGTTTTGTTTTTCCTGTGGGGGAAAAAAAAAAGGATCTGTTAGAAATAGCAATCAGTAGAAGATATAAAGTCAAATGTTAATTATTTCAAAAGCTTGGTGAAACACATTTAGAAGAATATAAACTGTTTGAAAAGACAAAGGCAGAAGAACAACAATCCTGTATTAACAATAAAATATATTGAAAGTTTCTGCTAAGAAAGATGCTGTTGAACATGAGTGTAAAAGGAAGAAAAGGAGAGTGAGAATGTGAACAGAAAGATTTCCATTTCTGAAGTGCAGAGAAACTCTGAGAACCCCAGTATGCCCACAGCTGGACCTACACTGGTAGCCTGCACTTCACAAATCTGCAAGGAGCAACTTAAGAATCATTACCCTGGTAGCCAAAGTATCTACCCAGGTCTCAAATCAGGTATTGTATGAGTAGAATACAGCTACAACAAGGGCTAAAAATGTCACCTTCACCCAGGTGTCCTTTCACATAGAGCATGGATGTGATGGATCCCCACTGATTACCAATGCCACTGCAAAGTGTCAAAGACATCAAAGATTAAAAATGCACAGTGCCTGGGGCTGGAAGAATCCTGAGAAGAGAGAAGGACAAAAGGAGGTATTTGGAATAGTGTAAAGTGGGTCCTAGCTGAGAAAATATTTCTCTATAGTTCTGGACTAAGTTTCTGCTTAAACCTTAAGGAGTCAAGAGTGACCCAGGCAATTCCAGGCTTATTATTCAAGCACAGTTACCTGGAAAAATTGTATGTGGAATAGTGAATTTGGAGGGATCAAACTCCTGGAGATCAGCCATGATCATCTTTCTCCGATTTGATCATCCTGACCACTTACTGAATTCACAACTCACTGACTTTCTGAAATACTTCTTTGGCAAGAAAAACAAACCTTGTAGACCAAACACAGCACATCACAGTTTTACTAGTGTAAATATGCTGAAGGTATATTTTCAGTAGAATACCACGGTATTCTGGTGGAAGCACGAACAACTGAATAAAGAAATGGCTTCAGATTGAGAGTGAGTTTTTCTGTGAGGTTCTACCAAGAAAACTGAAATTACAAGCAGAGTTTAGCAATGATCCTCCTTTCAATTCTGTGTCCAGTTGTTCTCATTCATATCTTTTACTTCCTCTTATGTATTTGTGCTTATATCTAACATGATACAGAATAAAACTCGTAAAGAGAAAAAAGGCCAGTACCAACTTTTTTGTCATGGAGAACGCACCTGAGGATATTTTGTTCGTATTTGTTAGGGCTGTTTGCTATGTGTGTTATATAAACCAAGGAGATAGAGTAGCAGATGTGGTGTGATGGCTACAGCAAAATTCAAGTTGCTTATATGAAGGGGAAAAGGATTGACTTCAAATTAAAATTTATTTACAGTTGATAAGAGTTTTACTCCTATCAATTAGTCCTATAAAGGACTAATTACACTACACCCACATCACTGTGAGGAACTGAATCTGTTTACTCTACCACTAAGTGCTGAAAAGAAAGAACTTTTTTTGTTTCCTGTTTAAAAAAAAAAATCCGTTGACAGCAGCAGGAGCAGCTGGCTCCTGAACTTCCAGTTTCCCAACTCACTAAGTCTACTTAGAGCTGTTAAAAGGACAACAACAATTTGGTAATTATCTTTCTCCCTTAAACTAAGTTTTCTTTGTGCACTTTTTTGGTAGACTGATCTTGTCTCTGTCCTGTTCCAAACATTCCCAAAGTAGTAGTGAAGAAACAAAAGATTAAAAGAAAAAAAATGAGTGTAATAAATGTGAAAAAATTTTAAACAATAAGCACACTTATGTTTGTGGAGTTTGGGGGTTTTTTGCTTGTTGGGGCTGTTTTGTTGTTTGGTTGGTTGGTTTTTGGTGTTGCTGCTTTGGGGTTTTTTTATAATTATCATTACTTATGCTATGGGACAAAGACCCCTGTGATACTCGAAAGCATGTAAAGGGGTAGCTTCTCCCTGGATAGTCAGCAAATTAAATCAGACACAAGGGATGGCTAAAGGTCACCATTATAGCCCTTTTTAAAGGTAGAAAATTAAATCACAGGGAAAATAAGTGACTGGTCAAAGGTCAAACAGAAAGCAAGTAGCAGCACATTTGTTTCTTATGTTCAGCACCTTAACTACCAGACTGCCCTTTCTTTAATCTGTAGAGGGCAAAAACCTCAGCGGTGGAATAGTATCCAAATTAGTTTCACTGAGGACAGTCTGAATTTCTCTGTCTCATCCAAAACTGGATATCCTTCTGCCTCATTAAGGCAGAAATGAGATCCATTCCAACAACACTGATGTGGCCAAAACAAAACCACAACTACTCTTAAAGATTTTTGTATTCCAAAAAATGGGTTTGCAGTTTTGGAGAAACAGTCAAGTCAATGATTAATTTCATTGTAGCTTTAGAGAAATGAACAAAACCACCACACTTCCCTTCAGAAACAATGAAGTTAGGAGCTACATTTGAGAGCTATGAGAGCACTCCATGTGCTTCATCCACTCTTCCGTATTATTGTTCCTATGAAAAAGCCTACACAAGTGTGTATACACATATACACACAGAAATATACTTATCCACGTAAGAAAACATACATATGCATCTGTGTGTGTATAGATATGGACACATATGTATACACCCGTATACATATATTTATAAAAGCGTAAAGAAATTACATGGTATTTAAGGAACACAAGGAAGTGCAGGGAAAGAGGCAAACAGGCCATTGTCCCATTCCTTCCCTTTCTTTGTGTAAGATAGCCCGAGACATGATGTGACATTACAGTAGACGCTAACAGAGAGTGATCACAAGCTCCATTTCTGTCTCAGTGTCTAGGAAGCTCTCTATACCCTGCCAAGCCCAAGGGATTAAACTTCAGTTACACCATATGCCTGGGCTTTGCTTGCCCTAAACATCGTCAAGGACAAGGGCTGTCCAGAGAGCCCCATCACACTGTAACCCAGTCACCTGGAATCACTCCTGTCACCTCATGTCATGGGCAACGTGGGAAAGTTCAGGCTGAAAGGCTAAGCCGAGGTGCAGTATCTGTGGGTGCCTCATCATCGCAGCACGGCTCTGCCTTGGCAACCTTCCCCTTGTGTGTGGAGGAACAGCAAGCTTGGCTCCCAACCCTGGGCTAGCCCTGGTGGCTTGGGTCACAGGAATGGCATGCTTCAAGGGGGAGGGGGCGGGGGGAAGAAATAGCAGGGTCTTCTGAAAATATTAACCCGTCTATTTGGAAAGTGATGGCTGCCTTTGAAATCTCTCCCTATAGATCTATACTTAGCACGGGAGCAGGGAGCGTGCGCCGGGGGTGTGAGCGGTGGGCTGGGGGAGGGCTCCCTGCGCAGCCCCGCGCCTTTGTCCTCCAGCCGTGCCCCCGAGGGTTCGGCAGCGGGGCCGGGGCCGCCCGCTGCGCCCGGACGCTGCTCCCGAGCCCTCACCTCGCGTCCCTTCGCTGCACCCTGAACTCCCGGGATTTCAGGGGAGGGTGGAAAGTTGAGTTGTAGGTGTTTTTCGCTTTTTTTTTTTTAATGTCTTAAAATTTGTCTCCCCCTGTTGTGTCCCCCTTCCCCCTTCTAAATAGGAGATGTTCTCAAGACGACACCCGGGAGACTGGCTGGAATCAGTTTTGGAGGGTGATACACCGCGACAGCTAAAAGTTGGATAGGGTTTCAGCAGCTCCTATATAAAGCAGGGGAGACTTATGTCACTACACTAATTAAATTCCATCTGGGTTGTTCCTCGGGTGTTTTTGAGACTGCCACCCAACTGAAGCAGGCAGAGAGGCCGAAGGACAGCATGATGGACCTTTTTGAAACAGGCTCCTATTTCTTCTACTTGGACGGGGAGAATGGAGCCCTGCAGCAGCTGGAGATGGCTGAGGGATCCCCGCTGTACCCAGGCAGCGATGGCACCTTGTCTCCATGTCAGGACCAAATGCAGCCAGAGGCCGGCAGTGACAGCAGCGGAGAGGAACATGTGCTGGCACCCCCGGGACTCCAACCCCCTCACTTCCCCGGCCAGTGTTTGATCTGGGCTTGTAAAACGTGCAAGAGAAAGTCGGCCCCCACGGACAGACGGAAAGCAGCCACCCTGCGGGAGAGGAGAAGGCTGAAGAAAATCAACGAAGCCTTCGAGGCTCTGAAAAGGCGGACTGTGGCGAACCCCAACCAGAGGCTGCCCAAGGTGGAGATACTGAGGAGCGCCATCAGCTACATCGAGAGGCTGCAGGACCTCTTGCACAGGCTGGATCAGCAGGAAAAAATGCAGGAGATCGGTGGGGACCCTTTCAGCTTCAGCCCCAAAGGGGGAAATGTAAGCACTGCCGCTTGGTCCCTCGGCCGCCCCGGCAGCCACAGCAGCGCCGCCGCGCCTGTCCCCTCCCTCCCGCCTCCTCTTCGGCACGACCGCTGCGGGGACCGGGAGGGCTGGCGGGTGTGGAAGGAGCTCCTCGGGGAACCTGCCAGTCCTCGGGCCTCCAGAGGTCAGACTGGCCTGGCCCGCCCCGGGGAGCCGCGGCCGCCTCACTAACACCCGTCCTCTCCCTATGTCTCCCCGCTCCCGCCCCCGCCCGTGTGCCGCAGATTCCCAGTTCGGACTTCCTGAGCACCTGCAGCTCCGACTGGCAAAGCGTTTCCGACCATTCCCGAGCCCTCGGAGTCAGCCCCAAAGAAGGTAACTCGCCCCCGGTCGCCGCTCTGCCGGCTCTGCTCGCCCGCCGCCACCGGGGCCAAGCACCCTTCCCTCGCCCCGACGACCGCGGCCCCAGCTGTCCGGCTCTCACCCTCCCTCCTTTGCCCGGGTTCTCCGGCATCCGGGCCCGGCGAGGTTGAGCGGTTTGCTCTTTAATCCCTTTTCTCTCGTTGAGCAGGAGTCTCCGTTGTCGAGTCGTCGGCCTCCAGTAGCCTTCGCTGCCTCTCTTCAATAGTGGACAGTATTTCTTCCGACGAGCCCAAACTGCCCAGCGCGGACGAAGCGGTGGAGAAATAAACCCCGTTCTGTGGTAGTATATTTAACGGAGATGGAGTCTCCACTCTCTTTTCTCTAAACTAAATAACGAAGAAAATTAACACAGTGGAAAGCCCAAGCAAAGGTCTTTTAAAGATCGAATCAACCAACACCTACCCCAAAGAAAATGGCTCCCATTGACTCGAGCCAGACAGACTTTCCCCCCTTTCCTTGCCTTCTTCCCCCCCACCCCCAGTTTTATTTTCTTTAATTTGTGTTGCATAGACCACCCTTCGGGTTTTTTTGGGATTTTGTTTTTTTGTTTGTTTGTTTAATTTAAGATACTTACCTGTGTACCGGTGATCTGCATTGTCTGAGACTCACCGGGAAGTTCATTCCTGTCTGAGTGAAGCTGTTGGTTGCATTTCGTGTGAGTCATATTTAAAGAGTTCCCGGCTCATTCGTTCCTGTAAATAATTTCAGTACTGTCTTTTCTTTTGTAAACATAACATATATATTTAAATGGTGGAATGTGATATTGTATATAAGAACAGATGGATTTCTTGGGTTGTAAAATAAAGCTCTTTGTGTTACAGTATTTTCCTCCCCTCCTCGTAATTTCAAAAATAACTCGTTCCCGGAGCTAAAACCCGCCACTAACTTCAGCGAGATGAAGGCCAGAAGAGTCAGATCCGTGTAGCAGAAGCACGACCCGTGTGACTGGAGGCAGGACACGGGAGAGATTTTTCCTTCGTTTATTCCGCTAAGGACCGTCTCTCTCTATTTAGGGCCGCACCCGCAGTGTGAATAACCCGTCTGCCCGTGGGCTTCCGGGGAGGCCGGGAGGGCACGGGTGGGGGTACGGGCAGGACCCGCCGCCTCTCCGGCCGCCCGCAGCGCTCCGCGCCCCGGTTCCTCGCCGTGCTTGCAGAACGCACGTCCCGCTGGAAAGCGATACTGCTCCCCTAAAATGTCCAACAGTGCCGCTCGAGTACCTTGCCAGGCAGGGACGCTTCTTCGGCCTTGCCCTGCACGTGGGAGGTGAGCTTAGAAATGGGACGTGCAAAAAGACACCCCCGCCGACCCCCCCCCATCCCCGACCTCCTGCCCCGGTCCTTGAGCTGGGAGAGGCTCAGTGCGTCTCACCTTCTCCTCCCGGCACCGAGGACTTGAACGCAGGCCTTGTCTGCGGCAAAATGATGGGCCTGCTGCACTAATGGGGCAGCAAGCGGCTGTGACAAGAGCCCCTTCCCTCGGGGGCTGGGGGGAGCTGTGGTTTCTTCCCAGGAAAGGTAACTCCCCTTGACTTCCTTGAGCCTGAGGCAGAAGGGAACCGGGTCCTTCGGGGAGGAAAGAGTTAAGTGACCGAAAGTGTTTGGTTGTGGGGGGGTAACAACATATGAAGCCTTTCACTCAGTGATGTAAAACACCAGCCTCTCTGAGGATAGTGGAACGGAGCTGCTCACAGTCAGAGCGTTACGGTTTGTAATAGATTGTACCCCCGGGGAGGGGCGACCACCGGGGAACAGCCCCAGGCACACACGCACAGGGCTCGCTGGAGAGCCTGCACAAGTAAACGGAGGACACTTAACTCTACCCGCGTGCGTTCTTCTCATTAACTTTAGCCCTTGATTTTTTGGTTGTTTTTGTTTTTGTTCTTTGAAAGGTCATAGCCGCGTTTCGGGAAGATCTCGTCCTTCCTGGCCATCTCGGGCACGGGTACTCCCGTCGGAAGTTCTGGGCAGAGCCTGCCCTGAGAGCTGGCTCCCCAATAGCCCTGCCTTCCTACCATCCTTTCTGTGCCATCGTGGCTAGCCAGGTTTTTAAACCAGGCATATGCTAGCTCTAACTGCTCTCTAATGAGATACTCCGTTGTAAGGAGTAATTGCGGCGGGACAGTGTGGTGGGCACAGTGATGCAACAGTTCCCCCCTTTTTTCTCCGTTCAAATTAAACCCCTTTGCCTCGGGGAACCCTCGGACTCTCCAGAAAGCGGCGTGTCGGGGAGCGCGGGCCCCTGCGTGCCACCTCTCCGACCTGTCGAGAGGAGACGGTGCAGCTGGCTTCTGTAGCGAAGGCACTTGACCAACAACGGAGTTATTTCATATCGGGCTAGCAGCTTGTCGCCTTCCTTCCTAATTTGTTTCAATCCCCGCAGAGTCCGCGGGAAGGGGTATACACTGTTCAAACGCCGATCCGCGTCCCGCGGGACCCGCTGCCCACATCAGGGCAGGAGCGGTGCTGAGCCACCCCTCAAAGACACAGTGTCGCGCCGACACCCGGGCAGCCGATTGTCAAATTTACCCGCAGCCCTGCATTCACCTCAACAAACCGCCCGTTCTGCCCGGTAGGACCCCCACGGCAGCGTCTCCTCCAGCAGCAGGGTAACTTGAGCGATTGTTTGAAATAAGTTTGCCTAAAGGAGGGTTTTTTTCATTAAATAAAGAAAATACCTCCCGAAGAGACTTTCCGTGACCCCCGCGGCTGCAGCTGACATGCCGGGCTTCCTAGTGAAGGTCGTCAGTGTGTTTGCAATTAAAATGTTTGTGTTAGATATTAATAACGATAATCTTTACTTAAGTCCCCAGCCAAAGCAAACAGGGCCCTGGAATCACAAAATCAAAGGGTAATAACTGGGTAAAGACCAGGGGTTTGTGATTTAATGAAGTCTTTTTCCGGAGGGGCCACGCACAAAGTCATCGAAGTTTTTACGCGAATGCAAGCGCCCCTGCCTCTCCCTCCTCCCCGCTGCAGTTCATTTAAGGCGGGCTGGAAAGCCCATGCTCCACACAGGCCTCCTCGCCTCTACCTGCTCTGCTCCCTCGGGAACCACCTGCTCGCTCCCTCAGGAGCGGAGGGATGCGGGGCTCCGGCGGCCCACGGTGGAGGGCGCATGGCCCGGCGTGGCAGCGCTCCGCTGCCCGCCCCAGGTGGCTGGGGGGCCGGGAGAGATGGGGGGAAAACAGGGGGGTGGAAGATGGGGTGTATGTCTGCAGTGCTGCCACGTTGTCACCGCTTTCCTCCGAAGTGACGCGACCGAGTGTTTAAAGTCTTGTTTTAGGTTTGATTTTTTTTTCTTTTGTTGGGGTTTTTTGGTTGGTTTTGGTTTTTATATTATGCACCTTTATTTTCCTCAGTAAAATCACCTGCGATCCAGGGAGCGAGGCGGACAGCCAGCAGCAGGTTCAGCTCATTCTCTGAGCTCCAAGTCCAGGCAGTCAGGATGCGGCACAGCAGCTATTACCACGGGAGAATTCCTGCGTGGATCGCTGCTGCTTTGGGGACCCCATACGATTTTTCCACAGTTTCCATCTTTCTGTGGAGAATGAGCTGGGGACGGGTGTAGGGGGCAGGGAGGGAGGAGGTTGAATAATTGAACCATGTGCTCGCTGGGACGTCCCTCCGATAGCAGGAACTAGCAACTTTTCCCAGTCTCAAGGCTGCTAAAAACCCCCTCGTGTCCCTTTGATCTCTCCTGGGAGTCCCGGGAAGCCAGCAGAGGCCAATGCCTTCTTCAGCTGTCTTCTATACAAATCCCTCTGGCAGGTACTAATGTGTTTACTTAGGTGCGCACTGTTCCCAGCGTTGGGGGGAACCAAACGTTTCTCACACGGCTGGAAGTGTCCGACCCCACCAGCCCGACTGGGAAACAGTTTTGCTGTCGGGGCATCGCGGAGGAGCCCTCGCTGCCGCTGCCGGCACCCACCGAAGGCAGGAGAGGAGCGGAGCGGAGCGGCTCGGCAGCATTAAGTTACACGCTTTCGCCGCCCTGCACCGGGGCCCGGCTGTGCGCTCCGTCGAGACCGGCGGCCGGCCGGGCGGTGCGCAAGGCACTCCGGAAGGCCGGGGGCGGGGTGCGCTCGGGGGGACCGCAAACACCTCTCACCCCCTCAGTCCGGTGACTTATGGTTTCGGTAGGATTTTCTTCTCTTAAATAGAAAGGCGTGGGGCTTGGAAAAAGATGGCACGCTCTGCAAACGGTGCCCACGTTGGATGGAATCCCTCCAGAAATAGGTGCGGCACGGCGATTGCTGAGGAGCGAGAAGGGCTGGGGTGAGGAGCACCATTTAAAGGGATCCTGACAGGTTCACCATTTTCTCTGTACCAGTCCACAGGAGCAGACACTGTCTGATGCTAAAGCTGTTCCCGCTTTCCAGACTTGAGCCTCCTGAAATACAGCACTATCCTCCCCCGCCCCCACCCCGCCCTTCCCCAGCAGCCTCATTAGCCAGCATTGTAGTTCGTGTTTTCTCTCCCCTTTCTTTAGTTCCACTCGCCTACTGCATTTTTGCAAATTTGTTTTGAGATCACTTTACCAGAGGAGCCAGGGGCTCCTTAAGGGATACTAATTAAAGATATTTTTTTTCTTCCTCAGTGACAGGCTCTTCCATGCTTTCTTCTATTTCCCAAAAAATATTCAAGGAAAAAGGGAAGACATTTTTCCAGCTCCTGGAAGACTTTTGGGGAAAGGCACATTTCTTAGCACCCCCAGTTCCGCTGAGTTAGGAGTCAAAACTGCGAGCTAAAGCTCTGCATGCCAGGAAAACGGGACTGAGGGGCTTGGCGTTGTGCACCGGGAGATCCACAGTGCATGCTTGGAGAGAAATCAAGCACGCACCAACCCAGAAAGGTGATTGGAACTGCAACCGGCACTTTAAAGATCAAGTTTATTTGTGCACGAAGCATAAATATGTAAACAGGTCTATTTTAGCCAGCGCAAACGTTGTAAATCAAATTGTGTGTATGTGTCTGTGTGTGTGCATGCCACAGCCCAGTGAAGAGTTCAAGTTACTGCCGAGCAGAACCCCTCCTGACTGACGCTGTCTTGGGAAAACAATAGGAAACTGCCCTGTTTCAGATGTGGCCCAACAAAACACCAATCTGCACCTCAGAGTGGCAGAAGCCTGAAATTTCCCCTTTCTGTAACTTTATTCCTTTATCAACTCCCTGCTTTTCATACAGTATTCATTTCAAAGGGGGCTCCCCCTGTTTATGGCCCCAAATAAACCAAAGCAGTGCAGATGTAGCCTTCCCCAGCCTTCAGGTAGTTATGCATTCATTCGTAGGAAGAAGGGTATGTGCATGGTTGATTTTAGGAAAAATTTTAGCCTAAGAGTGGAAATTTGAAGGCTCGGGGCTGGTGGTAGTGGGGAAACAAGGACGGGTTCCCTCCAGCCCCTGTCCAGGCCCAGCTGCTTGCGCTCTCCGCCTTGCCCCTGCGGATCGGAGGGCTTCCCAGCGGTGCGCGCTGCTACAGGGCATCTCTCTCAGGAGATACTCCCTACCCGCCTTGCTCACTTGATCCGCGGCTCCTGGAGACAACCGACTCGCCATACCACCGCATTACCTCTTCCTGAAGGGAGGTTAACTGAAGGCGCCTTTTTCCTGGGCACACAAACCGTCTCCTTAGCGTTTGAACTGCTGCTGGGTCATTTGCTCTCCTTTGTGTTAGCCTGGGTCACATAATTTTATTCCCAGGTAGGGAAGGTTTCCTTTGCCTTCTCATAATATTTTCCTCAGCTACAAAAGCCACCTGGATGAAACCAAAGGATTCCTGCGCGTTAGCATATGCCTGTTAAATGGCTTCATTACCACTCTAATGACCCTTGCACCGCTCTGCTCGGCTACTGCTGCGGCTGGGGCTCTGCAAGGCTTTTGTCCCCGGCTTGTGTAAAGTTACTTAGGGATTGCGGGGTTAGAAATTTTACACTTCCAGGAGGGGTTTGTTGCACTGGCAGCTGGGATGCATCTGTAACGGTACAAGTTTGCCTGAAAGCAGAAAATTAGCAAGCCCAAGGCACTGCTTGACTGTTGTGTCTCTAGCAGCAGCAGGTCACACGAGTAGGAGAAAGAATGGGAAGGGAATTTGTCTCGGAGCAAACACATACACTTTTCTTTTGTGACTACCTTTCTTTGTGACCCGATCCGACAGCACTAAAATCGGGTTTCCCCCCTCCTCATCTCTCCTGGCCACAAGTAGCTGTGCGTTGTTGTTCCCCAATTTGTAAATGTAAGCGGTTGTTGACACAACTTTAATTACAGGACAAAGCGCTCCTGGAGATAAATAAACACATCTTAGGTCTAAGGAGAAGGTTATGTTGTTTCAGGTTAGACCTGGATCACGGGCTGTGGGAAATAAAGAATGCAAGCAGACACTGTAGGTGTCCCTCCCGACACAGCCTGTGATGGGAAATGGGAGATGGGAAATGGGAGATAGGAACATCGGGATGAGGAAAGGCTCTGTAGGAAATGTCAGCGGTTCGTGAGCGTCCACTGCCCCTCTTACTCTTTCCAGACTCGGCTGAAAACTCGGAGATGTCGCAACCAGTTCTTGGGAGGTCGTTCATTAGAAAAGTGCCCATATCTCGGCTCTCCAAAGGAGCGGTGCGGAGCAAATTGTCTCCTAGGGACTGGAGGGGGCTTGCCCAGAGAGCTCCCGGCAGGGGCTGTGGTGGGATATGCTAATAAAGACAGGCCGCTGCGGACCAGCCTCCCTTTCCATGTATATATAAGGGCCCTCCGCATCAGCCGAAAGACACTTGGTCTCGGGTCGCTAATTACGGAGGAAATTGCCCCAGCGCGCTACTAAGCGCCTCGCCGAGAGCCGGTGGCCGCTGTCCCTCACTGACGCCTCCGCAGCAGAGATGGAGATGATGGACAGCTGCAAGTTCTCCCCGTCCGAGCTCTTCTATGACAGCTCCTGCCTCTCCTCCCCGGAGGGCGAGTTCCCCGAGGATTTTGAGTCCAGGGATCTGCCTCCCTTCAGCGCCCATGAGCCCCCCGAGCCCGTCTGCTCCGAGGAAGAGGAGCATGTTCGAGCTCCCACTGGCCACCATCAGGCGGGTCACTGCCTCATGTGGGCTTGCAAAGCCTGCAAAAGAAAATCCACCACAATGGACCGGAGGAAGGCAGCCACCATGAGGGAGAGGAGGAGGCTGAAGAAGGTGAACCAGGCTTTTGAGACTCTAAAGAGATGCACCACTGCCAACCCCAACCAAAGACTCCCCAAAGTAGAGATCCTGAGAAACGCCATCAGATACATCGAGAGCCTCCAGGAGCTCTTGAGGGAACAGGTAGAAAACTACTATCACCTGCCGGGACGGAGCTGCTCCGAACCGACCAGCCCCACTTCCAGCTGCTCGGATGGGATGGTAAGAGAGAGGCAGAAGCGATAGGGCTGTGGGGACGCCAGGAAGGCCCGGGGGCAGGTCCCCCTCGGCCCAGCGTCGTGGGACCAGTCCCATGGGTGTGGGACCGGCCGCACGCATCCGGACATCAGGAAAAGGCGGGCGGTTTGCCTTAGAACAGGCCCCTTCCCAGATTTTCCGCTGCGCACGCACGCACGTGGGCTATCCGGGGATACGTGGGGGGACGGCAGCGCTGCCCGAGGGCACCCTGCGGGCGCCCCAGCCCTCGGGGTTCCGACGTCCCCTCTCCTCCCCTCGTAGCACGGCGCCGCACAGGAGTAAGGCCTGGCGCGGGGGGCAGACGGCGATGGCGCTGCCCAGCGCCAGCAGCCTGATTGGGGTGCGGCTGCCTCGCTCCCCCGCGGGCGTCGGGGCTCTCTCCTCGTCCGCCTTTATGGCGTTTTCCTTTCGCGGGGAGCGTCCCGCTGGCCCCTGGTTGGGGGCGACGGGACCGGCACTCGCCCCTCGCTGTCTTGCAGGCCGACTGCGGCAGCCCCGTCTGGTCAGCGAGAGGCAGCAGCTTCGACGCCGTCTACTGCGCCGAGATTTCTTTTGTTGGGGGCGACCCGATCCGACCCGACCCGACCCGCCGCGGCCTGGGGGGGTGGGGTGGGTAGAGGCGGGGCCCGGGGGATCCCCCGCTCCCCGTGGCATGCGGGGAAGGCAGAGCGGGACCCCGCGGTAAGGCGCTGCCGTGTCCCCGTCACCCCCCTCGGCGCAGGCTACGCCGCCGATCAGAGCAGCGCCCTGTCCAGCCTGGACTGCCTCTCCAGCATCGTGGACCGTCTCTCCCCGGCGGAGGAACCCGGGCTGTCCCTCCGCGACGCCGACTCCCTCTCGCCCAGCGCCAGCGTCGACTCAGGGCCGGAGACGCCCGGGACGCCGCTGCCCCGACGGACCTACCAGGCGCTATGAGGGGCCGGAGCGCCGGCACCCCGCGCCTGCCGCCGGGGCCGCTGCCCGCCCGCCGGGGCCGCCCCC
>WBMZ01010933.1:0-51534 GCA_013400975.1 Atrichornis clamosus | reverse complement strand
CATATGGATAGAGATGGCCTCCACCTTAATTCTCTCTCTTAATTCTCTGTGTATCCAAATCTTTCTAATTTTCTTTTCTTTTTTTTTCTTTTTTTTTTTTTTTTACAGTTAGTACTGGCAGTTTTCCCTGGACAGGGGGAATAAATTATGTGTCATCTTTTGATGGAGATGTGTCAGCTGAAGCCTGTGTGATGTGACTCAGACTCATTTCACTTGTGACGTGTACTTCATGTTTGAAGCAAGCCAGGCCTCCAGAAGTGAGAGCAATGTGCATTAACTCACTCCTCCATCCTCCTCTTCTCTTTCTCCTGGGGGACAGAGCTGCGTGCCTGGGGTTGGTCCTGGCTGTGCACATCCCAAGGGCACAGGGGAGCAAGGGGCTGTGACAACTCTCCTGAACTCAGGCAGAGTGTCTTCCTCACCTCCTCTCAGAGGTACTTATCAAACTGACCAAACCTAGAAATCAGTGTGGCGTAATGTGGGGCAGGGAAGTTAAAATAGGGAGAAAGAGTTTACCCTATGTCTCTTGTTGTGATTTCCTAAATAGTATTGACTAAAGAATGTTTCATGGCATTGAATTCTAACACATGATATCAACCTTTTCCATGAGTCCCCTGGCATAGCTATAGATCTTTAACCAGTGTGGAAGGCAGATATGTGATTAAAATGCAAAACCAGGGACACCCTGTTATTCACAGTAACAGGTTAAATGCTGTGGAATTCATCCCTGTTACAAAAAACAGTTCTAGATACAAATCTTCCCAGAAGGGCCTTGAGGTCAAAATTTACCTGAGAGGAAAGAAGGAAAAGGAGAATGTCCAGAAAACATTCATTAATTCAGACCAGCATTCTAAACAATAAACATTTAAAAAATAGCCAAAGGTCAAAAACTGCAATAAACCCCAATCAAGGTCATCATTTATCTCAACATAAATATCCTCTGAACAGAGTCAGATCTTTTTTACTTGAGTAAAGCTTAATAGAAAATCTTCCGTGCAAATGTCATCTAGTAAAAGGAAATGCAGCAGGAAAACCCCTCAGCCAGTCCAAGTTTAAAATCATTTAAAACGAGTTTGAAATCATGACCCCTTGAGAAAAGTATTTCACCTAGGCTGAGTGACATGTACATTACATGCAGTGCTTTAAAATCCAGAGTGAGAAAAGAGCTCCTGACTTCAGCATATCTATCACGTTTGTGAATGTTGGCTGCTTTGCTTTCATTACACTTCCCTTCCTTGTCAGCACCCCAGTTAAAATAAAGCAACCCCCAGGCAACTCTCCCAAACACACAGTGGGAAGATTAAATCACGATAATGTACATTCGTATGTGGGGGTCAAAGTCAACATTATGCAGCTCCATTTACTTTGCTTGAATGTGACTCACACAATATACACAGTAGGAAGTGCAAATTTGTGGGACTTTGGGAACTGTCTTGAATTAGCTGCAGTTATTTGTTCAGCGCTGGTCCTTGGCATAGAATATCTGAACAAAGAAGTAAAAGTTTTAATAGTAAATCCTCTGATTTATGAAAATAAAGAAACAGAAACCCTCATTCCATTCCCTACTCACTCTCATCTGCAGCAGTTGCAGCTGATCATCACTTTGGAGCAGGTCCCCATATGCAAAAGATTCCCCAGCTCCCTGTTTCTAAGTTGCCTTTACTTCTGCAAATGTCCAAGGAAGGTGAAAATAAATGAAAAGTCAGGCTGACGTTCTCTGAAAGGACAGCCTTCTTCCCTAGTCAATAAATAGAACCTTGAAATCCTCTTCTGACAGCCTTAGAATTGGACCTCTAGCACTAATGCCAAAGCTGTGATTTAAAGTTGTAGGGTACGCTTCTCCCCTCAGTTACTGTGATGCAAATCTTTAATTTCGAGGAAGTCATCAGAGTGACTTTGAGAGAGATTTGCTGGATTGATTGTAGAGTAGATGAGACCTGGATCTTGTCCCACAGTCCTTTGAAGAATTAGCATCATCCCTTGGATCACAACGTTGCATTTTCACATTTATAATTATGCCCCTATTATACACATCTTCACTGATGAGCAAAATCTTTGAAGAACACCCACAAATGCTTTTGACTCAGTGTGGAAATCTAGAAGTGCAAATCAGTAAGAAACACTGCTGAGTTTTCTTCCCTAACCTGTGACATGCATTTGAAAATGAAGAGGTTATTTTTAATTATAATTGACACTTCTTTTCCTCCTGGTTGTCCCAGTGAAGGCATTCCTCTTGCTAGAAAAGTGGTGCCACTTGCAGCATCACCGCAATGGGAGCTCAGTGGAGGAAGCTGTGAACAGGCCTCCAGGGAGCTTCAAAAAGCATCTGTTAGAGTGCAAAGTTTAAAAACAGGGAATTTTATATTCCCAGTCCTCATGAGGGTCTCTGAGTAAGACAGAAAGAAGGACCCTCTTCCCTGGCTGCACTTTGGCCCATGGCTGGGCTTTATGGGCAGTTCCGCTTCAGGTGGACATCTCCATACTGGGGGTGCAACTCCACTCTCAATCCCCAGGCACAAATCTTCAAGCTGGGACTTGTTGCAGCCCCATGGAAAGGCATGCTGAAGTGATGTACCTTGCTCTCTCACTCCCACTTTTCCCTGGAAAAGTGGACATAGGTTCAAACTTAAGTTCAAACTCCTGAACCTTTCCTCGGCAGGTTTGCTATTGTCACATGCTATACACCGATCTCTCTGTTTGTCCCCTCACCCTTTCTTACCCCTCACCCTGCACCAGCCCTTGCTAAGTCATCAAATGTGGCTCAGGGATACAAGAACATGGTCAGAAAATGCACTAAAGTGCAGAAAACACACATTTGAATTAGGAAGTGGCATCAGTTTGGCTGAGTGCAACTCTTTTCCTGGGGATGAAAATATCAGCACAGCAAAGCACTTTCTGAATCAGACAAGCTATTAATATTTTTTTAAGAGCTTTGAAAATAAATTTGAGGATTGGGAGAATTTGCAGCATTGCAAAAACAACTCCTGTGAAGCCTTCTGTCCTGGGATTCTCCCTGAGCGCAGGCACAAGTCCTGCCCCTAGCTTTTGCAGGGTCTGCTGAACCAGCCTGTTCGGAGGTGATTATTAGTGCCAGCTATAGCAGAAGCAACACCACATTTCTGCTTTTCTCTGCAAACAAACACTTAAGCTCTTCTGGCAGGACCCTCATGCCGCAGGGGAAAAATGCCCTTGGTCATCAGATCTGTCAAATTTTAGTAGCTATCTGTACCAGCAGTGTGACATCCCCAGCAGGCAACCCCATTGACACACCATGTCTCTCAGCATTATTCTATTGAGATGACTCCTGTGAGCTACAAAGATCTCTGGGAACTCTTGTGACCTGGTGTGGAGGAGGCAATGATACAATCTCTTCCGGGTTCCTTTGGAAGGGCCTGAGGATGCTGAGGGCTGGGAAAACTCAAACAGGACAACAAAGTCAGAGCCCCACCGTGAGTTTCAGTGCCACCAGGCCTTGTGAGATCTCTCCAGCAGCTGGAGAGAATGCTGATTGCTTTTATAAGGACCCTGTCTGGGAGGAGCTCTGCCTGCTGATCGGTGATACAGTGGCTTTTTAAAACAAGAAGCTCAGATTTTGTACTGTGGAGTGTTAGCATTTGAATACTTAAGTAAAACACTGCTTGGTCACTACAAAGTGCACAGCAATGGAAAGTGCAGCAATCCACGTAGCAGCAATGAGCTAAATATGCTAAAGGGTGTCACAGAATTGGTATCAGATATGTATCTTATGGGGAGGGTATCTTACCATTTCAGAAACCCGTAACACCAGGGCTGAAATATAAATAACCTGTTTCTACTACCAAAGCAGAAAAAAATATTTTCAACTAATGTGGCAAAAGTCAGGAATTTTGTGTAAGGGATAAAAATGATGTTGCAATACAGCAAAAAAAAAAAAAAAAAGGGTAGAGAGTGTTCCTTCATGGAGAAATCAATTTTGAGGTTATACCTGCCTTAGCAGTGCCCAAGGGAAAAGTAAACAAAGAAACTATGTGGCATTATAGAGAGGCCAAGCCAGAAGGTAAGGCTGGGCAGAATGTTCCCAAAAAATAAATATAGCACATCAAAAGCAGGCAGTCAAATAGGATTTGACTCATGGCCTGGTTAAGGCACAGTTCCCCTTCACAGGTAATATGGGGACTGCCTTTTTATCAAGTTGCAGGCAAACTTATGACCAAAAAAAAAAAGAAAAAGACCAGAGGTAGAAATCCAGTTCTGGTAAGGGGACTGGATTGGGGAAGACTTTTACTTCATTACAAAAACACAGAAGAAAGTACACCTGAAGATGCACAGGCAGCAAATAGCAGCATCAGCAGAATAATCAGCATTCAATCTATCCAGACCAATTGAATCTATCAGATTATGATAGAAATCTACTTTTTCTTTCAAGCCGTTGAACATTTTGTCACTTGTGCATACAGACCTAGGTGGAAGCTGGGATCAGAAGGATGGAGGGGAAAAAAAAGATGGGAAAATTGTGCCTGTGTATATAAAACTAGCTCAGTTGGACCTCCCCAAATATCCAGTTAGTATTGGATTCAAATAAAAGTTTGGGTTAGTCTTATGTCCTATTTGGACCTGTTCACTCACCATGCATCACAAGAGTACATGTATTTTTATTGATTACCTCCATCCACACTACTACATTCAGTTCTTTTTCTGCATTGTTGCATTGATTTCTTCTGCCCAAATCACACTATTGATTTTCCCTGCTCCTGTTTCACATCTGTGCTTCTCTCAGCCACCCAGCTGATACAGTAGGGAAAGTGCAAGATTAATGCTCAGCTTACAAACACGCATGCCTATGAGGAATCTACCCACAAGAATCAATCCAAGGCCACTGCTCTGTTGCAAGGTCTATTTAAAAGTGTTATTTTTTTTCTAGAATCCAAGGATTATATGGAAGTATACAGCGAGGACTGTGTGCAATCCTCTGTTCTCCTTCTTCATCAAGGCAATAACAAGCAGTTCAAGGCCTACACTGAGCTTTCAGCTGTTGTGCCAAAAATATGCTGAAGGTCAGTTTTTAGTTACAGTTGTTAAGACACAGCTGAAAGCAAGACTTTTCTGCCAAGAATGGACTAGGTTTCCAACTGAGGACAGGACTCGTAGTTGCAGCCAGATTTTAAGGAAAGGACAGCACCTGACACGTCCTATGCCAAGTGTCCGGATTTTTTCAGATACTCTGCACCAGAGATGTTGACGTTGTTGGGAAGTCATCTCCTGACCATGGATGCAAAGAAACTTTCTAACTACACTTTTTCTGTGAATAATTATATAATTCCATCTCTAATATTTTTTCTTACCTTGAAATATACAACTTTAAGTGTAAAACCAACAGTTCTTAGTGACAACCAGAAATTTGACATGTATCAGCATTTGGTTTTTTTCAGACGTTAAGTGAGAAGCTCATAGAAACACAGAATCACAGAATAAGGGGGCTCACAAAGATCATCAAGTCCATTTCCTGATCCTGCACAGCACCATCCCAAATAGTTACACCATGTGTCCAAGAGTATTGTCCAAGCTTCTTGAACTCTGTCAGGCTTCGTGCTGTGACCAGTGCCCTGGGGAGCCTGTTCCAGTGCCCAATCACCCTTTGGCAGAAGAACCTTTCACTAATATCCAACCTAAACCTCCCCTGACACAACTTCAGGCCATTCCCTCAGGTTCTGTCACTGGTCACAGAGAGAAGAAATCAGTGCCTGCCCCTCCATGCTGGTTTGAAAGTGAACCAGCAGAGAAATTAACCCCCACACAAATACCTTGAGAGATATTTCAGGTCAGAGCTACAATTTAATGGAAAGATTGCAATAAATGCACTGATACAGAAAAATTGGTTTAAAACCAGAACGTCAGAGCCCAACTTGGCACCCTGTGGGTCAGGGTGAAGGCCACAGTCCAGTTAAGCAGTGGTTGCAGTCCTGTTGAAAGTGGTGGTCCTCTGGAGATTCTGGGGCTCCTGGGGATCCTCTGGGTGGTAGCCCAAGGTCCCAAAGCCCCAAAATGCCCAGATTATATTCAGACAAGAATGTTCAGCACCTCCTCCAGGGCGAAGCATTTCACAATGGAATGATGTCATCCTATCAGTCATATGATATTTTGGGGAGTCCTTGATGGCCTGGTCGTTAGCAGCCCATTGGGGCCGTTGAGCCATTATGGCCCATTGGAAGAGATGACCCCCTTCGGCTGGGTGTAGTTATCACAGCTGAGTCCAGGCAGGGTGTGCCTCTTTCCCTTGTCTAACACCCATCTTGCAGCCTGAGGGGCCGGGTGTGCTGTGGGCAGCTGTTGCAAATGACCCACCATTAACACTTCATCAGGAATAATGTAGACGGGAGTGGAACACACAGTTTGGTTACACCTCACGACAACCCAGGACACCCTCCTCTTCCCCTCACAAGGAAGTTGTGACTGCAGTGAGGTCTCCCCTCAGTCTCCTCCAGGCTGAACAGACCAAGTGCCCTCAGCCACTCCTCACATGGCTTCCCCTCAAGGCTCTCTGCCATCTTTGTTGCCCTCCTTTGGATGCTCTCTAATTTCTTTCTTATATTGTGGTGACCAAAGATTGATATATTCCACAGGATAAAGTACACGTGTGTTTTCAGAGTTGCTGTAATGTTTAATAAAATTACATTTAATGTAATTGTGGTATGTGCTGTTCCAAGCAGAGACTTTTTAACGTAAAGAACTGAGCAATTCTGTAACATTTGATAGTCAGAATAGTTTATTGAAATTTGTCATTGATACAGAGAAAATACGCTCTAAGATTTTACGTGAGATGGTATTGCCAATTGTACATGATAAGATATTTAGTACTCAGCAATTATTGTGTAAGTAGAAGTTATTTGCCTTGAATTATAAACTGCCACTCTACCTACAAAATAATAAGCTGTTGCATGGTGCTGTTTCTTTCAGTCACTCCTATTCTGAAGCAAGAGAAAAAGCACACATAAAATAATCTTACCAAAGCAAGAATGGACATTTTGAATGCATCGGGGAAACAGTGTTGTCCGATTATTATTACTGTGCAGTTTCACAGGTCCCTTGGATGTTATTTCCTATCAACTTTATATCCTATCAACAAACCCTCAAGAATTTGTAACAAAATATTGTAGCCACAAGGGAGATATTTTCCTTTTCTTTTGAAAATTTCATGGTGACACTATGAAAATGGTGTTGCTTAACAAGGTTTATGTGATGCTAAACATTTGACAGACCCGTCTGTGATCACCTTACAGAGGATTTACTAACGTGGGGAGCCAAAGGCAGGAACTCAGCATCACCTTACACTGAACTACATTTGCAAATCTGTCGCTAAATAAGGCTTTCAAAAGTGTTTGCCCAGAGCAAGAAAGAGCAGCAGCAATACTGTTCTCAGGAGAAAGAACTGAGGGTGAACAAGGTGTTGTCTTCTTGATTGCAGCAATTACCCACCACCCAAACACCAACATACACAGCAAGGATCTCATCCTTGGTGAGACTGGCAAGCTCTGTGTAACTCACAGTGCCAACTCAGACCTTCCCAGGTATTTGGCGGAGCTGTTGTTTGGATCAGAGGATACCTCTGCTCATATTCAAGTTGCTGAAGAAAACAAAAGAAAAATCACACAGGCCCTTGGATAAATCTACCAGCAGAAGCTCCTCTCTCTCATGGGTGTCCACTGCTGCAGTCTGGAGCAGGTGCTGCTCCCATGGATGTGCCCATTCCCAGGATGTGCTAATTCTCAGGATGTGCTCCTCCACCACCACGACCAGGTGCCACAATCCAGGGCAGGGACAAGAGGAGAAGGCCTTTGCTCCCAGGCCAGGGAGTGGCCTTTTGGGATTTGCTTTCACCATCCAAGAGCAGCAGGGTGGTCAGCAGGCTTCCATGTGGTGGAAATAAATGTTGGGATCATGCAGATGATGGTAAAGCTCCTCAGGTTCTCCATGGGGTCTACCGATGAAGAGCATGATGGACCATGACACATTGACTAAATTAATCTAAAAATTCCTTTTTCAGGTTGTTTTTAGCTGAAGGTGAGTTTTCTGCTTGGTGTTTTCCCCAAGTTCCATCGTATGCTTAAGGTAGCAGGGATGATCCCAATGAGGTTGTGTGCATTATTGCAGCACTGCAGCTGGCTGTGAGCATCCAAGCAGTTTCCCAAATAAAGTCTGGCATGTA
This sequence comes from Atrichornis clamosus, assembly GCA_013400975.1. Taxonomy (NCBI): domain Eukaryota; kingdom Metazoa; phylum Chordata; class Aves; order Passeriformes; family Menuridae; genus Atrichornis; species Atrichornis clamosus. Next base: position 43,352 of record WBMZ01010933.1, on the reverse strand, counting down.
ACAAATGTGAAAAGCAATGTGTATTTTAAGCTGCTCTCTGAAAACAGCCTGAAAGTAGCTTGTTTTTTCTTTCCTGACCTCTGTTAGAGAGTTTGTAGCATCCCTCCAAAGGCTCAGACCTGGTTTAGTGGCTGAGGCAGTTTTATTCCCAGTTAGAGCTGCATCAGAATAAGCTGCACTGCTGGGAGACATTGACTGTCTACCTCACATCTCTGTGGCCAACCCATGACTGTTTATTATTCTGGTATTTTCAATCTCCATCTTCTTTAGCCAGCAAGTGATCTCAAACCACTGCTTTCTATCTTTTAAAATCAATTGATAAATAGCACTTCTTTTCCTCCAAGGAATCAATGCACAATTACTTTGAACTGTTTCAAGAAAATAGGATTTTTGAGATACTATATCCTCCCTTTGCTCCCTTCAAGAAGCTTGATTTAAAAAAGCAAAAAGAAAGAAGAAGCACAAGTAGCAATGCAGACTTGACAGAAATGTGAATGTTCTGCAGTCAAATTATTTTGTGAAATTGGAATCTTTCTTTTAAATCTCAAATGTTTCTTTCCTTTGGTCACAGACTCCTGTCTCTACAGGAAAAAGTGGAGATTCCAAGCTTTAGGGTGTGTTTTAAATTTTAGAATGTATATAGTATGGTATTTATTGAGAATTACCTGTGAAGAAATTAAGAAGAAATTAATCAGACAAAGCAGCAAGTTTTGCATTTTATGTGTATAAAATCTCAAGCTCAGACTGTCTGGTGTAATGGGTGAATTTATTCACATCCAGGATGTCTGATGAAGTCTCTTAAGCCATCTAAGTTTTCAAAATAGGAGCAAATAACTGCAGTACTGGGTTCATCAGTCAGTCAGTGTGAAACTTTACACCTGTGTGTTGTGTCTACAGAAGAAAGCAGTAAACCCTGCCCTAGCAAGGGAGTTGCATTTGGGTGATGGACCCAGTGTAACTGGAATTTGATTCTACAGGAAAATCCACACACATGGACTCATGCCTGACTATTGTAAGAAATAACATTTTGAAATCTCTTTAGATACAATAGAGTACAATGCCATAACATCCTTAAGGAAAAGATGCTTTTCTTCTTTTCTTTAGACAGTTTTACAATTAAGCTACTTTGAGATTACTTGGCACTGGTAGCACAGGGTTTGCCAGAGAGGTTAAATCATCTGTCATCGGAGCACATCTTCCCCTTCGCAAGTCCAGCTCACAGAATGCACAGGAATTAAATGAGCTGCATTCTTGAAAGAGTTCCTTTCTAAAATAGAGGAGCTTTCCAGGGACTTCTCTTAACAGTATTTGAGTGTTTCAAAGGAAAGACAGAATAAAACTGTAACAAATGAATAGGAAAATTATGTTTAAGGTTTTGGTTTTAGTTCAGGATCTGTCTAGAATCAGAACCCTTTTTCAATACATGACCCAAACCTTTAATTATTTCTTTTCCTACTTACCAAGGGAAACAGCCATTAACCCAACAATTCAGTGTAACATAGTGATGGTAAAAGCTAGAAGTTAGACATAAAGAGCGAGAACATAAATGTGGAAGACTTTTTAACTGCAGAGAATTAGGAAACTATTAAAGGACAGGATATACAGAATAAAGGGGAATAATGTTAGGAAGCCATGATTATAATTTTATTAGGCCTGGGAGTTAAATAAAAGTGAAAATCTAAGAGAAAAGTCAAAACAATTGAATTTTAAGGGTCACTTCTATGAGAATAACTGAGATGAATTTGGCTCAGGTGATAATACGTTGTGTGATTCCAAGGAAAACCCGGTCTTGGAAACAACCTCAGAGCTCTCTGTCCTCATGCAAGCAGGACACAAAAATCTTTAAAGCCAGGGGAGCCTGCACTTGCAGTTTACCCATACTAGTTAAAGAAACAGCAAGTCTCCTTGAAAATCACTGGGACAAGGTGCTGAAAGAAAAATGTCCAAACTGATATGCTACAGCAGAGGAATATAAAATAATGGCCATAACAGCAAGTCCGGGGCCTTGCCTTGCATCAGTTTGAGCACATTTTTCCTCCATTTAGAATTAAAAGATAAAAACCCAAGCAATGAGCTGCTCAGAAAGCTGCATCTGGGAGCAGTCAGGCAGAGGACATGGTAAGGCCATCCCTCCCCGCTGGCACTTCTTGCTGCGTGTCTTCCCCTGCACTGCGACGACCTCGCTCCGTGCTTTCCGTGTGACAGGCAGGGAACACCGCTTCCAGTTTCACCTTGCAAGCCTTTTCTGTACCAGCACGGAAGGAGCTCCTCCATTCCTCCTCCCAGGAAGGAAAATGAAACCATCCTTCCAAGAAATGAAACATACTGAGTTTGCATGTACCATTGGAGACCTCGGGAGACTGAAGTAAATGACTAAAGGATCTTCAAATGATTTACAACAACAATTGCTGGGGTTATTCTGAATGTAGCAGAGGGGGGAGGCAAGGAGGGAGTTGATAAAGGCAGCTAAATTAAATTTATAAACAATACAGACATTGCCAAGAAAATTAGGATAAACAGAAAGAAATTCTTTAAAACTCCAAGAAATTTCCAGCAACTAATGAATTAGACTTCAAGGCATGACAATGGAAAAGTACAGATGAAACTGATATTACTCACAAAGAATTTTATTTCATTGTTCGCAATAGAAGCTGAAGGTCATTTTCTAGTAATTGAGATCTATTTTCCTTGGGGAAAAAGAAAAATGTTAAAAGGTTTCATGATTATACTGGAACAGATAATTAGGCAATAAGAAGTTGCACAGGTTGACAACGCACTGGACCCAGAAGATTTCCAGGCATGGCAAAGGAGCTGAGACAGAGACAAGAATTTGTGGGCTGGAGCAGAGGAGAGGAGTTGGCAATTACACTACAGTAGAGACTCAGTCCTGCCACCAAAACAGCTGTATCCAAAACATCTGCAACCGGCAAGCAGTTATGGCAGAGAGCATCCAGGAGACCTGGGACTTCCAAAGCAGTAGTGAAAGCCAAATGGATGATTTAAGATACTTGATGTAGCACTGGATCCGGGTGTTTCTCAGTCAAGCCTTGGCAATTTTATGCAGAAGGTGGCTGGGACAACACACTGCATCAGCAGGGGTAAATCAACTCCAGAGGGAACCTGTAGAAATCTAAATGAAAGTATAGAGTAATTTAGTTTAAGTTGGTATTAGGTTATGAAGGTAAGAATTAGCTTATTCATATTACCTTTCACAATGCTAGCTGATCCTCTGGTATTTTAATCTTTAAATGTTCCAGTAACAGGAATATTAATTAATTATTGACTCATCCACTGGCGAGACAGACTATAATGTCTAAATGACTGATTTGGAGGAAATATTTGAGAGTTCAATTCTGAATCCTGCATTTCTTGTTGAGTGGCTTAAGGCAAGCTGTTTGCCCTTTGAAAGACTTTCTAATTCCTGACACAAGAAAATTCCTTCCTTTTCTGATCCAGCTGTAATTCACAATATATTTTTAACTGCACTTATATTAGTTTGTCTGGCCTGTTCAGGATGCCTCTTCTGCTCCAAGCCAATTTCCTCTCAGTAATGTCAACTGCCATTTCTATTGTCCTTTTCTTAGACAGATTTAACACATCACTCCTAGGACTAGCCTGATGTCAATAGGCAGAGACCAACTGATGGCCTCTGTGGACATTAGAAAAAATACAAAAGCCTGTATATGAAGATGTAGTTATTCCTTTTGGCCTATTCCTCAGTCTGTTCTGAAAGACGTCAGGAAGCCCCACTGTCCTATAGACCTGTTTTGTCAAGGCAGGGTCAGCTTCATACCTCACTGCTTACTCTCAAATGAATTGTAACAGGTTATTTTGGAACAACTTATGCCATGAGGCTTACTAGTGAATTTCCACCTCCACAAAAAAAGTCTGTCTTTTTGTGCCCTAGGTTTTTGGGAGCATCTACAAGCAAATCACAGATTCTCAATGATAAAATTCATTCCTATGGGCATTACTGGTTACGCTGAGTTGGATGGGTATTCACCATCACTGACTGGCTGTCACAGGGTTTTTTTCAACAAGTGAAAAATCACAGACTTCACTGGAGCTGTGCCCACTTACACCCCAGGGGATGGAAATTGGTTTTCCCTGCACGTTTTTTCTCAGCATGTGACAGGGCAGGACAGACAAATAGTCTTCTGCTCTGATGACAATGATTTCTTTAATCCTTATGTAAGGAGAAGACTGTCTCTGGAAACTACATGCTTTGCCAAAATTCAGTTCAAGCTCTAGCCTCAACTTTCCTCACATGGATTTGAATGTTGCATGCAATCTCATCTGAATGTTTGTTGTCAGAACAGTCTCTCTGTTTTGCCAAATCCTGTTCTCCAGGTATGGGTACCTGAGCATGGTACCCAGTTTTCACAACTGTCAATCTCTTTTCATTTCTCTTATCTTTATGGATGCCCTGCAGAGATCAGGCTAATTTCATATCTAGAATTAGACTTAGTTAATATCTACAGAAAAATGTGGACCATGTGGCTATAAGATGTTTTCACAAGTGGCCACTTGATCTAAAGGACTGTTGAACAACCAACAAGCCAAAGATCTTCCAAATAGACTTTTTTATGGACTGCAAACACTGCTCTCACTTGTTGCTTTTTGACACAATGGGGAGCTCTGAAGTGTGAAGGGGATGGCTCTTTCTCAGGAAAGTTTTAACTGCATTGTGCAGAGGCTCAGCTTAGAGGCTGCTGAGATCTCAAACACTGCCAGCATTTTGGGTCTAACTGGGACCTGCTCAATATAAAGCATCAAGATTTATGGAGATTAAAAAGTACCTGAAGGCATGGGATAGAGCAGCCTGACCCATCATCAATATCAAAGGCACCTTAAAAGATTAAAGTATTGACAAAGAAGAGATTTATTAATGTTGACTATTTGTGGCACAAATACTGTCCCAGACCAGCAAAAAGTCCATGTTTCTCATACAGGAAAAATTATCCTTTCTGGGGGAAAGCGGGCATGGATTTTTTACACACTGGGAGGCAAAAACAAGCCAAGCTAAACTCGTCCTACACTGTTGTGTCCATTGCAAGAAGACAGTATTTTCTAATGAGTCTAAAGCTCATCCTGTAATAATTTATTTTATCTTGACATGACAGACCTGGCATAGTAATATCTGGCAATTAGTCACACTTCACTGGCCCTTAACTTAAGCAGTTTGCAGAGTAATCCAGGTTCAGTAATGTCACTGCCATTTCCTGTTATTCCCTATAAAAAAGGACTAGCAGAAAAAGCGTTAAAATACTAAATCATCTATTGCAAAAGGCTGCAGTCAGTTTCTGAGACCTATTTAACACTTCTAAATTACAGAACAACATCACTACAGCATGTGCTCTTCCTGGCTGATTATTTTGTTAAACAGAAAACCCAAACCAAAATTGTTTGCACAGTTAGAAACTAGTGTGGGATTCAAGAGCATTTGCCAACATATAAAGATAAACAGAGCTTTAATAGGTCTGATTTGCTTTATCTAGCAGGTATTCAACAGCTAAAGCAAAAACAAAAGCCTGGTAAAAGCAGAGATATTTATTGCCACCACTACTCCATAGAAATGGTGCTGGGTTTTTTTATTTCAGTGCAGCATGGTCACAGGCAGCAGTGCTCCTGGAGGAGGTAGATTCATGGCCATGGGCAGCTATCCCAAAAGGTAAAGCAGAGTGGTTCTGGTACCCAGTAGGGAGAGAAGAAAAGGTTTTGGGGCTGCTCTTCCAACCCCAGTGCTATGTGGCAAGGCTTGCTACAAGCAGAGGTGGCTAGGCACAGAACAGGATCACAGAATTACAGAATATTCTAAGCCATCAAGTCGAACTCTGAAGCTCACCTAGGAGTGTTCATCTTACTGCTGTGGGTGGATGATGGTGCTGGTGCATTCAGTGCAGGCCCCAGCAGTGACCCCAAGCTCTTGTCTCTGTGTATGGGCCCAAGGTGTCTCTCACCCCACAGTGGGAAGGGGTTGGACATGTGCACTGGTCACCCCTTCCCAAGAACTTGACCCCGTGGGACACCACATGGACTCGAGAAAAAAGCTGTACACTCATCCAGGTAATCAGTACGGGTGATGAGGGACACAGGCCACCCCGTGACACAACCCACTGCTGGAGTAGACACAGCCAGTAAAGACCAACCCTTCCCCGTGGCAGCACAGGGCACCCAGAGGCTGTTGAAACTCAGAGCACGTTTCATTCCGTACACCCGTGGAAGGGATCTGGAACCAGCTGTTGCATCCATTTGTTTAAATTGCTACCAAGTTTAACTGGGAGAGAAAGTGATGGGAAGTGTTGCCTTTAGGAAAGGCCGCTTGAACACGGTTGTTGTGCTGTGCAAAGACTTGCAGGAGGCTGTGGCATCCCCAGCATGTCTCTGTTCCTTGTCTCTGAGTGACTGTTGAACGTGAGCCAGGGACACCTTGGTCAGGGGTGCTGGCAGGGCCATGACTCTTCCAGGGCAGAGAGCCTCACATCCCTGACAAGGAAGGACAAGCCCACGGGCGCCGGCTGGAGAGGCAGGTGGAGGTGTGACACCTTCATGCTTAGCACACAACAGAGGAAGGGCAAGGGGCCAGCAGCACAGCCGTGACACCCACTGTGCACAGGGTGCCGGCAGAGTCTCAATCCAAGGTGCAAAAATGGAAAAACATGCTTTCTCATCGCTTTTTCCCCCTGGCAATGAGTGTTACCTGTCAAAACAGTGGGTAAAGCCATTTCAGACAGGAATGTAATTTACAGTTTGAAGGTGTCCCTTTGAGCCTGTAAATTTCTTGGGGCAGGGATTATGGTTTTGATCTGACATGTTAACCAAGTGTAAAGCACTGAGCGTAACAATCTAGAATTTCCTAAAAGATAAAGAATAGTGATAATAACTTCCTCCTCCCCCCATCTCTGGAACATGCATCTTGCTGTTACAAAGCTCTTTGCTTGCAAGAAGAAAGCTATTTATAGGTTGAAACAGATTTACAATCATGTGTGATAGAGAAGGAAACTGAGGAGAAATATGCAAACCAAAAAAAGCAATGGCAAAAATTTGCATAGTTCTTTAAAGTTTTCTTCAAAAGCTTCTGCAAAATACAACCATCTGGTTTTTTAAGAATATCCTATGGGGGAAGCATGACTGCTCTCTCTTCTTTTTCCTCCTTTTTTTTTTGCTACTTGTGGAACTGTCTCTCCCTTTAGGAGTGGAATGTGTATAATCGTAAACTATTAGAGACAGACATCTGCATAGTAACCTGTACTGCTGTATTCAATTACTCAGTAAGTATTTTAAAGCAGTTAGTATGTGCCAATTTAGCTCATGATGAAAATGTTTGTCAGAATAATATGTTTTATTCTAAGCACCTGCTATTTAATATTTGAGAGAGCTGGAAGTGTAATGAGGAAAGAGGAAAATATATGCTTGCAGCTCAAACATGAGCTGCCAAGGCAGTTCTGGGGTGAAAAGTGGCACAGCTGAATGGAGACTAGACCATTTTTCCTCCATTTGTAAATCAGGCACAGAATGACAAGCTAATTCCCAGCAGTCGAATGCGACAGGCATGGCCATTACCAAGGCCAGTTAATCTCTCAATCCATGTCTCTATCTGAAGAAAACAATGCAAAAACAAAACCCAAAGCCTTTTTGTTGCCTGCATGACCCACCTCTGTGACTGGTACTTTGTCAGAGGGCCCAGGGAGCCTACCCAGCCCCACAGGGAGCTCCAGCTTGGGGCTGAGTGGGGATGGGGGCTGAAATGTGGTGTGAGGAGATACCACATGTGGCATGAGGCATCCATCGTGTGAGTCCTCTGCAGAAATGCTCCTTAAATACAATGCAGCTTTGCAAGTACAAAGTTCTCTCCCATTGTTATGCCAGGACAGTAAGTTGAGCAGCCAGGTAGCTCACAGCATCCAGACAAGGTGGGTTTTAAATCAGCAGCTTGAGGCTGTCTAGGGCTTCCATGAGTGAGGAAGGACCTGGAGTACAGCATGTAGGGCAGGTGACACCTATGGAAACTCAAAGTGTCCAGCTGCCATTCTGTTTACCTTAGCAGCTTTCTTCTGCTGATGGTTCAGGAAGGACTGGTGTGCTGTGGTGGCGATGCAGCGAAGACATCTGCTCCTTTGATTTCCTCCTCAGTACTGCTCTGCAATGTGTACTGCTCTCAACTGTGCATCATCTTGAATAGATTGCTAAGTGTACAAACACAACTAAACGGGTTCTAAAATACCAAAAACTAGACTTCTGAACCCATCCTGAACCACAAAAAAATTGTCTTGATTTCATACAGTCTGAGCAGGCAATCGTTCCCAAAGTCAGACTGTTAATTTAGATGCTCACTTTTGCATTTGGGAATTAATTTTAGACATCCATTTTTTTCAGCTCCTGGCATAACTCTGCAGGATTCACATGAAGGCTCTGGTGGATTTCTAAGCTCACACTTCCAGCCATTGCCTGCCTGGAACAAAATCTTAATTTTCAGACAGCCCTTCTGCTGGTGAGCTGATGGAAATTCACAGAGTTTCACAGGCTGAAATGCAGCAGGGATGCCATGAGACAGCCTGCCAGAGAACAACCTCAGCACACAGAACCCCGCTGCTCAAAATGCACAGGATGTATCCTGCAGGATGGCACACTGGAAGCCTACAGTGACGAGATAATGTGACACCCAGCCCTGTCAGCGAGAAGAGGCAGTGAATGCTGATAAGGCCCTGCTCCCATTCCCTGTTGAAGCTGAATGTTGATAGGGCCTGCTCCTATTCCCTGTTGAAGTCATTCACAGTTTTACTGTGAACTTTAGCAGTAGATGGAAAACAGTGAGATTAGGGAAGCTGACACTGCAAGAAGAGCGCTGTGATTCAGGCAGTGCAGTTACCCAGGGATAGTGCTGCTCCTTCAGGTTTCACTGGAGCATCAATCAGCTGGGAAAAAACACAGTATTTGGGGGCAGGATCTGAACTGGAAGATGCATGGCAGGTTCAGCCTTCATCCTGCCAGCTCCAGCAGCAGCTGAAGCCCTGCTTAGGGCCTCTTCTGCGTGGATCTGAGGTGAATGATTCCTCAGGTGACAAAAGGGACAATACTGAGAAAGCAGCTCACAGAGAAGAGCTTTTCTGCAGGGGAGCTGGCTGTCCTCTCTTACACCTCAATCCAAGGAGAAGGATGGAGGCCTCAGCTCTCCTCAAGCTGGCTCCTTCCTACAGCTAAAGCAGCTGCCCTTGAAAACAAGTCTCCACTCATCTCACAGGAGCCTGAATCCACACTGGCCCTCTTCTCCTGCCTCCAGGACAAGGACAGTGGCACCCTTCCCTTTCTCCAGCTAAGACTAAGCAAGTTTCCAAACAAGATTCCATCTAACCTCCTTCAGCTCAGTCATTCAGCTAGCACCCATGGTGTATCACAAGTTGGGGATGCTGTGCTGGCTTTTCCCAGAATATGAAAAGATTAAAAAACCTCTAACTTTTTATATTTTCTTCTGATTTTTCACTGGGCACATTTATTTTAGCCCAGTCTAGCTGGCAGTCCTCCCTCAGCACACTTTTAAAGATTGCTAACAACATCTGTAGCAGTGGGTGGATACTGTTCTGCTATATTTTACTGACATTTGTAAATTCAGAACTAAGGTGTTGGAATAACATTTACAGAGAAAGGGTCAGACCAGCTAAGGATTAAAACATTTATTTTGTCCATAGCAGTCTTCCCGTAACACCTGCCCCAATCTATAGGACTGTGGAGCACAAAGGGAACTAGTCCAATACTCAATTTAAATCAGTTCATGGTTCAGCTAAAAGGCCACTGTCAGCCAGGCAGTGCAGTTATACTCCTAATAGGGGAAAGAAGTTCACACAAATAAGATAGCAAAAACCCAAATAAATCCTCATGGATTAACACCAAAGATCATAACATCAATTAGCTGCTTTCCTTTATGCTAAAATTTGTCCATTATTATAAAAATAAATGATTCAACATCTTTGTCAGTAATCTAAGTTCTAGCCACGGCGCCAGATACCAGTGATAGATGACCAGGCCCTTTATAGAGATAAATGGCAATAACTACATCAAGCCATGAAATACCATTGCAGCAGCATCCCAAGCAGTCGCTGTAACCATTAAATTTCTAAAAAATGAGTAAGGCAGTTGATCTTACTCAACTGATTTAATTGTCTAGTCCTCCCATATAATGTAAGGTTTGATGCCAGAGCTGCTCACACAGAAAAGTCAGAGGGAAGCCCTGACGACCAGCTTCAAAGTTTACCTTTCTCCCCTGCTTGCTTTCTTCCCAAGTGTAACTGGACATACTTTTTTCCATTACAACTTTTTCCTCTCTTCTTTGGTCTCTCTTCCTTTTTCTCACCCTAACTTCTGCCTTTTCTCCTTTCTTTTTTCATGTTTGGTTCTCTACCTTTTCTTTCCCATGTGATGTTTGCTGTTACAGCACAAGGGCAGCCCTGTCAAACAAGCAGGTTTCACCTCCCAGATGAGGATTGTATGATTTATATCTTCTTAGATTCTTGATAATGAGCCAGATTTCCCTCCCCAGCTGCCAAAACAGGTTTGCTCCCTGCATTCTGTCTCATCTCATCCTTGGAACCAACAGCTTCACAGCTCCTCTTCCCAGAGGGAGCAGTGTCCTGCAGGACATCGAAGACTTACTCCCTGAGAAAGTTAGGAACCAGAATAGCCTGAAGCTGACCTGATATATCTTAACATCACAGAGCACTAGCAACAGTTTTTCATGAGGAGTGGACTTCTTGCCTGAATTGCTGGCAATGAACTGAAGATAAAACATGTCTGTCATCATGAAAGACTGATAAATGGGTTCTCTGCAGTCACAAAGTCTCAGAGCTGCGAGGTGATGAGATTATGTGCCCTTCCTTTTACAAAAGGCCTACTTAGGGCAAGAGTCACTCCCCGAGGGCTTTGGAGAAGTGAGCAGTAGATAAGGGATGTGTGTGCCCCACCCCGGGCCCAGGCAGAGGATGAGGGGCAGCCCCAAATGTGCAGACACCCCACAGCTCTCCCTGATGCCCACAGCCAGCACCACCAGTAAATCGGCCTCAGCACATCCTGCTCACCCAGCAGTGCCAAGGACCGAGGTAGCCCAGGGACCGTGGCGACGGTTCCCAGAGACAGCTGGCCTGGGGGAGGCTCTCTGGCTTGGTGTGACAGGGGAAGCTTGAGGAGAAGGTTTTGAAGTGGGGGATGAGGGCTGGGGGATGTGATTGCTCCCGCACTGCCGGGAGGCTGCTGCCGAGAGCCTCCGGTTGCCAGGCGCTGACCTGACCTACATTGTTAATAGCAATCGCCAGCAAGCGAGTCAGGAGGGCTGCTCGTACACAAATCTGATTAGGTGGAAGTTATTTCTTCTCCCTGCTTTGAGCCTAGGAAATTTCTGTGTTCCGAGAAGTTGCCTGCGCGGGGGAGGATGAGGCATTAGGACTGCTCGTCCATGCTCAAATGGCAGCAGCTCTGCCCTGCTCAGCTCTGTCAGCACTGCAAGCCCAAAAGATCTGCCATGGGTCAGCAGCACCACACTGCAGAGCCCCTGGGGGGACCTGTAGGGGCTGTTCTGCTCCAGGAAGCTCTTCCTGAGCTAATCCCAGCCAGGGTGAGTGCAGGAAGCAGCAGAGACAGGTAGGTATAAGTCAGGTTGTGCGTGTGTGTCTGTATGGAGCCTTCTGCAAGGGAATGGAGGTGGCATCCCAGCAGCACACCTGCCTCTTTACCTGCTACAGCATCACTCTGGTAGGGGCACGGTGTGCTCCATACCCAGGGCCTTGCTCAGCCCCTTTGTGGGGGGGCGAGGGCAGAGGTTTGACCTGAGGAGATCTGTGTGCTTCCCTGCGTGATTGAGTGGGAATTGGGACAGTGGTGGTGTCACCCCTCTGCTCCTCTCAGCAGCGTCTCAGACACTAGCGGCCACCTAAACATTAGCAGCTGGGCGCAGTGGTGCCGAGGATGCCGGCGACTGCTTCAGGGACAGGAAAGGATATTTCTGACGGCAGCCGGGGCCGCTGCGGTGCCCGGGGGGAGCGCGGTGTTGTCACCGCAAAAACAGCCAGCGAGGGACGAGAGATCTTCCTCCACCTTCTACATCTCCTCACCCATCCACCCCCTTTTTCATTTCATTACCAGAAATATTCCAACTGCAATTAAAAAGGCGTTATTAGAATTTAATGGGTTTGGAGTCCTCGCTGTGATGTTGGGTCCTCACGCTGATGTCATCCTGGTTGTCATGGATACAGGTGAACAAGCCGCTTGAAGTGCAGCATCAGCGCCAGGCTGGAGGGGGTGGGAGGATGGAGGGGGACCTGGGGAGAAACCTGAGGCTGGGAATGGGAGAGCAGAAGCAGCTGCGTCGCCAGGTGAATGCGGCTGTCAGAGACGGGGAGCAGGAGCGAAAGGAGAGAACACTTAACAAAGGTATTGAGGCCAAGGCATTGCATTCCTGCTCTCCAGTGTGAGGTGGGAAGGCAGGCAGCTCCCTGGCATTAAACACTAGAACAGTCCCCCCACGACAGCCAACAATTAAGAGAAAAGCCCAGGCTGACACCCCTCCACGTGCGCAGTAATTAGCAAGGCAAGATTTCTTTACTTCAATCTCTGTAATAGGTAAAGAGGGAGTAGCAGAAGGGAAACAATGGGAAAAAGCCAGAAAAATATATATACTTATGGGAGTATGTGTGGGTTTATGTATCCAAAAGACCAACTTTATATGTCTGGAGGAGATAAAGAAAGACTGTGAGATCAGGGATCTGTTCATGTGCATCCATAAAAGACCCTCTAAAGAACTTTCCAAGTAACAACAATAAAAATAACATTAAAGGAATCCCTCCTCTAGAATAGTTGCAGAAGTAGTTCCTCTGCCTGTTCCCATTTCCCTTCTCTCCATCTTCTCTTGCTGAGAAAGAAATTAAAATGTATTTTTCATACAGTATCTCTAGCACTCTTTTGTCTAATAATCCTCTTTCTGTGAAAGAGGCAGGTCAGCAATAGCTGCAGGCTCCTGCACAATCAGTGCTCATCTCATAAAAATCTCCAGCTTTCCCTGGGATTTTCCAGCCACAACCTATTAAGCATTTGGCTGTGACAAGGAGCCAGCCTGAGGGAGGGACTCTTTCAGATGATGCCAGGGCAAATTTGTATTTATTTATAGAGTGGTAGCATGGATTTCTTTGTAATGGAGAAATTAGACTTTTTAAAATGATCTGTTTGGTTTAAATTACTCTTAATAGGCAGTTAGGGCTTGATACACGCTTTAGCTTCTAGTTTCAATTTATTATTCTAAAATGCAAGTTTAGTTTTAAATTGGAGAAGAAGGCATGGAGTGTGCTTTGCCTATCTTACTCCCCTCCTTTAACTCCTGACAAAAGGTGTGATTTGCCAAGATTCAAAGGAAGGTCAAACACTGGTCTCTAATACATGAATACCAGAACAATGAGTTACAGCTAAGCTTTGCATTATGGCTGACTGCAAATTTGGTGATTTAATATTTCCTATTCAATTAAATCCAAATCACAGGTTTCCATACAAATATTTGCTCAGAATGGTGATAGAGAATTTTTGAAACTGTGAAAATGCATTTTTCTTGTACTTATGTAACCAGAACTCTATTTTCTGAAGTTCAAGGTGTCTTTGTATTGCAGTTCAGGCTAACTAGAATGCACACACATGTACAAAGGTATAGTTGCAATCAAAATTAAAAGCTCTGATTTGTGTGAATTGATTGCCCTGACACCACACTTTTTTTTTTTTTTTTTTTTTTTAGGAGACATGAGGTTTTTCCCTGCTCAGAACAGCACATTATTTTTGGCTGAGCCTGATGCATTTTATACAATCACGAGTGTAACAAACAAGCTGTTGACAAGATATTTATTTTTCCTTCTTGTTCCATCTTGAAACCACCTCATTTTGGCGGCCACCACCAAACTCCAGATGTGCACAGCTTTCAGCAACCTCTGCAGGGCTCCCTTTGATTTCCCACCACGATGTGTGCAGCCTCTCCCTCGGTGTGCCCGTGTGTGGCACTGGCAGGGCTGTGCTGGCAGCTGGGTGGGCTGTGGGAGGGTCCCAGTGCCCTGTCTGTGAGAGGACAGGAGGCAGCCAGACTCCAAAACCCGTGCTCCTCTGCTAGTCCAAGTCTGGGATCCTTCTGGAAAGTCTCAGACATAATTCCCCGAGCTTCTCTCCTTCCCAGCTCCCAGGTGCAAGTTCCTATAAACTTTTAATGTAAAACTTATAGGGGCAGATGCCTCTTTAAGGTATGACTGAGGTTGCTGAGCACTCTGTGTTTCATACTTGCTTTAGTTTGAAACAGAGCTTTTTCTTTGAAGGGAATTCTAAGGGAATTGCAAAAGAGGGACTTCTCATTAGGGCGTGCAGTGATAGGACAAGGGGGAATGGCTTCAAGCTGAAGGAAGGTAGGTTTAGATGAGATATTAGGAAGAAGTTCTTTACTGGAAGGGTGGTGAGGTACTGGAACAGGTTGCCCGGAGAAGTTTGGGATACCCCATCTCTGGAGGTGAGCAAGACTAGGCTGGATGGGGTTCTGAGTAATCCGATCTAGCGGAAGATGTCCCTGCCTAAGGCAGGGAGGTTGAAACTAGATTATTTTTAAGGTCCCTTCCAACCCAAATCAATCTATGATTCTATGATTTTAGGATTCTATGATTCTATTTGGCCACAGTCTGAGCTGTAGTCCTTCCTCTTAGCAATAAAAAAGCATGTGTGAATTTGGGAGATAGAAATAATATATTAACTTCAAAGAGAAGAAGCAACCATGTCTTACTGAAGAATGCACAACATGATGCATCCCAAAGGGGCAGGTTCACCAGGATGAGCAGGGATCCCTCCTGGCACAAGATAACCTTGCCAGGACTGTTTCTTCAAGGGTTCACACATAACTTCAGCTGAGGTCAGGCTCTGGTTTAAAGCTCCATGTGTTGCACAAAGCCAAGGGTGTCTCTGAGCCTGCACGGACCTCACACCAAAGGGGAAAAGTCAGAGCACAGTTTTGAGATATCAGAGACCTGGTGCTTGATATCCACTGGCTTTCCCAGCCTGTGCAGAAGTGTGGTCACTGGGAACAGCCAGGCAACTGCTTTTGTACAAGGCTGGAGCTCCTGGCAAGTCCTCACCAGTGCTTGGCCACAGCCACCCTCCTCCAAGCTGGGATCTTTAAAACCAGCAAGAAGGTGTCAGTGAGGCACTTGAACCTTGAACTGCATTACTGAGAGTGTCGGGGAAAAAGAAAGTGAAGTGGCGGGGTTTGGCTTCCATAAATAAAATTTGTCTCGGGATCCTTTCTTCTTCTTGTTATTCTCCACCCACTCTCCCAGCCCATCCTCCCACACCTCTCCAATTCCTTTTCTTTCCATAGTCTTTTTAACTTAGAGCAGAGAGATAATATTTTGCCATACTGTAAATAATATTAGAGGTTTCATCTCCTGCCTTTCATCCAGTGTGGAGCACAGCAAACTGTGAATCAGTCTATTCCAAAACAAATACTAAAAGCCCATTGTCAATTTAAGTCACACATGAGCCTAAAGATGTTTTATACTCTACTTTCACAAACAACACCTACAATCAGCTAGAAATTAATGGGATAAGAGGATGAAAAACACATCTCTCTAGTTCAGTGAGCATTTGATGGACACCATGGGTAGGATTTACCTTGTATAAGTCCCCTGTTGAGCTACTTACCATGTGCTTTCTGTAGTTGAAAGAAAGTGAGAAATAGGTGCAGCTATGGAGCAGCTCATGTGTTTGCTCTGCTTGAGCATCTGTGTTAGGGTGAGATGAATACACCTGGTGTACTGCCCACTCCCACTGGGGTCCAAGGAGAGTAGATGGAGGCCTGGGCTGTGTGTCTGGATTGGATTCACATTCTTTTTATAAGCAGTTTCATTGCTTCCTCCATCCAGGCAGTTTTCCACTCCTTTTCAGTACGTTCTTGCAATAAATCCATATGTAAGAAAAAAAATTATAGTATTGGAACAAGAAGGTACTAATACTTAAAGGTCATTGAGGGAGCACAGTGACAGTACCTTTTATGCACTGGAAAAACCTAACGTTGAAATTGTGATAATCCCTTTGTATTTATGTTGTCAAACCTCCTAATCTTTTCTTTTTTAACTTATTATATGTCATGAGGATGTTTGCAGGTGTCTGGCATGTTCTGCATGTAGTCTATGGTTTCTCCTCCCTTTCCGCTCCTTTTTTAACTTGTGTTTCTACTTTTTTTCCTAAATAAATGTAAACAAGGAAAGCCAACATAATAGAACAAATTCAAGTTTGCACTATATTGGTGCGTACATCTGCATATTCAGACATGTAGTCTTAATTAGTGAAATCCTGACTTAGGACTCTAAGAAGCCATTGTGTTATGCAGTTGGGGAAGTCTAGTTCAAATACTGTAATCAGCAGCCAGTCTCTAGTGGAGTCAGCAAGTTGCTCCCATTTGAATTTGCTGAATTTAGCTACAGTGCTTTACTTCATTTCTAGCCCTGCCTCCATTCCTTGTCTTGTGTGAGATGAAATAAGTAATTTTCGGCTGAGCTCCTCGCTGATAGTGATCTGTGTCATGAAATCGTCGCACACCAGACACCCTGCTTAGCTGCAAGTTCTGGAAACCTGATAGCTGAGTGTCTGCTGCAGAGCTGCTCGAGGAAAGGTTTATAGGTGGCTTCTCAAAGGCATCCCTTCTGCAGTGAAGGGTGTCACAGGTGAGTGCTAAAATGACCAGCTGGGCAGCGTGGGGGAAATTTCTGCTTTTATATCTGTTGGCTCTGCTGCTGCTTTCCCTCCCTTAGCCTAAGCAAGGAAAAACCCCACCCCAAAAGAGAAAAAAAAATCACATAAAATCAACAAAAAATATGTCACCCCTAAATGACAGTGAAGCCTATAAGCTGAGGTTATCTCTCATTTATTTTTTTTACCATTGGTTGTCAAAGCAGAAAATGGCCATTGTAGCTTTATAATTGTTTGGTTTCAAATGGGGAAATCTTTTACTTTCAGCTCCTTTTTCTGCCTTTAAATTAGTACTCAGAGTGTTCATCTTTGTCTCTGCAGTCCTTATCAGCAGGGCAGGAGACAGTGATTGCCTCGTATCTGAAAACTACAGTGAAATTAAACCTTAATTAGTTGTTTCAACGGGGTATGATATAGACCTTGAAGGACTTAAAGATACTTATTCCAAATTGGTTTCAGGTTTACAGTGAAGGTCTGAGCACATACACCTTGGATGATTAAAATGAAGCACAGCAAACTTTCTTCCAGGAAAAAGTCTGATCATTTAGTATGATGTCATCAGTGAAATTACGAGAGGAAAACTAGAGAACATTTTCCATGCACAGACTACCATTCCCTCCCCCTGGGATGACAGGTCATAGCTTATTTATGCACCACAGTCTCTCCAAAGCAGAGCAAAAACAAACAGCCAAAATAAATAGATGAAAAACGGCAACATAAGCGTTTACTCATTTCTTGCAAACTCTCTTAGGGGAAAAAAAATGAAACCTTATGAAAATGTTAATAAGAAGGGGCAGGAGGAAGAGATAGAAGCAAGCAGGTGCCCGTGGCACTGAAGACAGATTTAGCAATCTCTGTGGTAGACAAACACCTGACCAAAAAGGCATGAAACATTCCAGCCTCACCTTCTTGGGAGTGTTTAGCAGCATGCACACTCCTGGGTGAACCTGGCCCCAAGTCACTGAAGAAGCTTCCAACCCAAACAACTGTCACATTCCATATTTCCCATAAAAGCAGCTCTTAGCTAAAACCCTGCGTTTCGCTTGGCCTGCAGGAACCTGCCAAGTGACTCATGGAGCGCATCCGCTCCCTCTGTGCCCTCCCCTTTCCTGGAAAGAAGGGTCACAGCAGTAACACATGCAGTACAGCAATGCTAGGACAGCCTCAAATGGCTGAGCTGTGCTCTGTTTTGCCTCCAGATGCTAAACAGCAGCACAGCACCACTGCTGTCACAAGTACAAGGCGTGCAAACACAATCCATGGCTTCCCACTCCACTGTGATGGCCGCAGGGAATGCAGATGTGCTGGAGTTTAAAGGAGTAAATCCATTAGTGCAAATTCTGCTCTTTGCACAACTGATCACTCAAAAGGTCATTTTGGCAGGTGGCTTCAGCAGTAAAAGGACAGGGTCCCAGGGACGTGGTCACAGCCACGAGCCTGCCAGGGTTCAAGAAGTATTTGGACAATGCTCTCAGGCACGTGGTGTGACTCTTGGAGCTGTCCTTTGCAGGGCCAGGAGTTGGACTTCTGCAAGAGATCCACAAGAGGATCCTTGTGGGTACCTTCCAACTCAGGGTATTCTATGTTTCTATGACTATGGAGAAGACTTCAAGAGACATCTCTGCTATTGCTTCTTATTCACTTTCACAAAATAGTGACAGAACAGTAGATGATTACAGTGAGATGGTTTAGGTTTGATGTGCTTTGGAAGTATATTGGCATAGAGGCAGCGTGTATCTCAAGAATCCGAATTCTTGTTCATAACTTGCAGCTTATTCATGGAATCAGAGGATGGCTGAGGTTGGAAGAGACCTCTGGGTGTCACCTGGACTGTCTCCAATACGTCTGCATCTCTATTGCAGTGGGGAGCCCAGAACTGGGCCCACGTGTGGCCTCCCCAGCGCTTGGGCAAAGGGGAAGGATCTCCTCCTTTGGCCCGCTGGCATCACTCTCCGAATGCACTCTGAGTCCTGCCAGCCTTCTCTGACACAAGGGCACGTGGCTGGCTCACGTTCAGCCCTGGCAGCACGGCACTGGCACATCAGCCTCTCCTCCCAGTCTGCTGCCATTGGCAGCCTCCTTGAGGGCAAACTTGCCCCATCATCCAGATCATGAATGATGTTAAACAGGGCTGCAGCCAGTACTGACCCATGGGGTACAGCTATAGCTACTCCAACCAGACTTTGTTCCATTGTCCACTTCTTTTTGTCACATATATACTGTGTGAATTATAAAATGCAATCATAGAATCGTGTTCATTTTTCTATGTCAACTGTGATACTAAAACACAAAAACTTAGACTAACAAAAAGTGAGAACTTACTCAAAAGGGAATTTCAAGACCTCATCTGTGAAGGACAGGAGAACCAAATGAACTTTATGCTCCTGCTGCAGTGAGTTTAATGAAGAACTGCTCATTAACTGGTTGTTTGTATCCCTTACGTAACCATCACTTGGGCTTACAGAACTGTAATTTTATATCACAGAGAAATCCTAGATAAAAGCTTTTATTTTACTTGCAGCAATATATCCTCTCTTGATACTAGCTAGAGGAAAAAAATGAGTGAAAAAACTAGAAAAGGAAAAACAAGGTGAATTCTAAGTATAATAGTGTTAAAACATAAAAGAACATTTTTGTACCTACTGGGATCCTATATTTTGTATCCTTTATTCTAGGCTACACAAAAGACAGACTAAAATTCATCTTTAAAATATTCTGTCTACCAAAAAGAAAAAAAAAGATGACCATTTGCCCTTCAAATAAGAACATTTAAATCATCTGTTGTGCAGGCAAATATCCTGTTAATGGCTGACCTCTGGAAGTGTAGCAGCCTTAACACTAGTGACTGCCTTGGTTGCTGCACAAGCAGTTTCTCCCTGAGGGAAAAAGAATAGGAAAAAAAACCCCCACAATCTCTCCCCAAACCCTACCTTCTTACTATTTTCAAAATTCTGGAGAAAACAAATGCCTGCCAGCATTCAGGTAAGCAACTTTTCATTAGTAAAGATGCTACGGAAAACCTTGCTCAATAAAATTTGTGTTGAGAAGGGTTTCTGTGACTCAGTCAAGTGTGTCCTACAGAAGGCTTTTTCCTGTGGTCACACAGGGCATTCAGATTGTGTGTTGGTGAAGGAAAGGCACTTTTGCTCTGCACTGTGATGTCATTTGATGAAAACAGGGTCTTTTCCTGTGCCAGCCTCTCCCAACCTCCTCCAGGAGGTTGCCTCCCTTCTCTTCCCGGGCACTCCTGCTGCTCTTTGTATCTCCAATGGGGGCTTTCAGCAGGCTCAGCACCTCATCCTGCCAGGCCCAAGCAGGAGCCACAGGCTGCAGAATTTAAAATCAATATTAGATCTTCAGAGACATGACCTGAATGCAAACAGTGG
Organism: Atrichornis clamosus; assembly: GCA_013400975.1. NCBI lineage: Eukaryota > Metazoa > Chordata > Aves > Passeriformes > Menuridae > Atrichornis > Atrichornis clamosus. The sequence continues at coordinate 23,223 of WBMZ01010933.1, read as the reverse complement.
TTGCCTGTTACAATGACTTCATGATCTGATTTCTGAAGTGTCAATTCCTTTATGTAATTTGAGCTGTAATAACTTGATATCGACAAGAAATAAGATGATCTTGGATCCTGTGTGACTGACATCATTTAATAGCAAGAGGTATCCAAGAGATGTGTTAGGGATGCCGCTACAGAAGTTCCTGAAACAAACCATGCAGAAATAAACAATGTTGAACTCTAGAAATAAACCTCCCTCACTCCCAGCACCAGCCATCCCCTGGAGGTGGGTCCGGCAACACAGTCCCTGTCCCTTGGGGTGCCTTTGGGCACATCCTTTGGCACACCTGCCCTCCTTCCTGGCAGCACCCACACTTTGCACAGCTGAGGCCCTGCAGTGCTGCTCGTGCCGAGAGTACCTCACATCACATCACATCACATCACACCCTTACACTGCCCAGCTGCCTGAGCAGTGAACAACCCTCCTACTGCCGTGCTATTCCAAGACCAAGGAGGCCCCCAGAAGAGATTCCTTCTACTCCCTTCTCCCTGCCGCACACCCAGGCCACAGAGAGCCCCTTGCAGACTCTCCTTACAGAAGGGCTTCTTCTGTAACCACAGCTGGAGCCAAAACCTGCTGTGCTCTTGGTGAGGACCATGTAAGCAACACCTCACTGTGAACGGTCCCTAAGGAGAGCACAGCCTCTGGGAGACAACAGACCCCTGTTCCTGGACGCCCATTTGGTATCCTTGGAATGGTTCTGTGCTGGGAACCACTTGGAGCACTGTGCTGATTAATTTTCATATCAATCAGCAGCATCCAGCATGGTCAGGGAGCAACAAGCTTGTCGGTAGGGCAGACACAAAAACACAGAACTAAAAGAGAGAAGATGATGTCCCTGATGGTACAGCCTCAGCAGAGCAAAAAAGATTGATGCTGGAGTGGTAAAGATGATACATCTGGGAAAACTGTATGGAAAAACTAGTCCTTGTAGTAGTACCTTTGCCATATGCTTTGGCAATATGAGAGAGGATATACAAATGTCACACTTGTTTTAGTACTGGCACCAAGCAACATATCTCTCTGCAGCATGCAGGTTCAAAACTTTGACAGAGCAGAGGAAGACCTTTCTTCCCTGTCACATACATCTTGCATGAAGCATTTGAGGCAGACTCTTGTCAGGAAACGTCTCTGGAGCCACCAGCCAGAGCACCAAGATATGCGTTGGATTTTTGTTCACTGGAAGTGAACCATTGTGCTCTTGACTACTGGCACCTGTTTTACTTGGCGAGTAAATCGTAACACTGTGCAAACATAGAGCTCATTCCCAAGGAGAATGCTATCAGACTGATTAATCAAACACACAGTCCTCCAAAATTGCCTTTAACTGTGCTCACATTTGCCTAAACACAGCCTTAGGTTTGCACCAGGCTGTCCTGTGAGTGTTTCCAAACCACTTTTCCATTCTAAACCTGGGAACAAAAATAAGCACATGTGCTCAAAAAGAGGCACAGGGATCCTAGGCCTGTCCATATTACTTTTTCTAGAAATACTTCTGGCACTGACCAAAGGTGATCTGGCTTTTATGTAGGGCACCTCCTGTGACAGATGAGAATAAATTGTTTATATGCTTCATTTGTTCTTGTGTTACAGCACTAACAAATGCCATGCCCCTCTTCAAAACCTCATTTACAGAGCTCCAGTCCCAGGATCATATTATTTGCAGCAACTCTCTTGGAGAGTTAATTTTTTTCTAGGTGATGGCAGAAGGCCAGACTGCAGCCCCTTACAGGAACAGATCCAGTCCCATGCAGGCTGCTGTGTTCTGGGGGCTAAGCTGGGGCAGCAAAGGCCATGGGAAGAACTGGTGTTCCTCAAAATCTCTTGAAGACCGAGGCTGCTCACAGGGAGATGACATATTTCTGCTTTATCCTCAAGGTCCCCTCACGCTCACACCATCCGTGCATCCAAGGCCCTGCCTGAAGTGTCCCCAGCATTCCAAAGGCAGCTGAGAGAGGTGTCCTGAGGGACCCTGCGGTGCACTGAAGGCACTGTCAGTGACAGGGGTCAACAAACAGCATCTCTCACAATCCCTCACAAGGCCTTTCCCTGTGGTCTGCAAGCAGAGTTTGCTCCTTGGAAACAATACACAACGGTCCTGTCTTTCTAAAATAACCTTCTTTTCTTTTTTTTCTCCTGGTTTGAGAGAAAGATGAGGCAGTGCAGGAGAGGATGTGTGTTAGATACAGCAGTAATCTGGCCTCCCTTTGATCACTGTACTAAGGGGCCACCTGGCCTGGAAAGCCCAAAACCACCCTGCAGATCACAGCAAAGGGGGGATGATACCCTTCTGAGCACCTGAATGCTCTCTGGTTGGAGAGGCCTCTGTCCTTATCATTCCCCCTTTTCCCTGAGTAGGTTTTCTTTCACACTCCCACTTCTTGCAACAGTTCAGTGAGGATAATTTAGAGCCTCTCAGGTACAGAGAGGTGTCTCAGTGGTGTCTCATTTACTCATTTCCTTACTCCATGTGTGAAATATCACAACTCTTCTTTCCTGATGGCTTGAATGCATCACATTCAGTGAGGCTGCACTGCAGAGAGCTTTTGAAGAACAGTAATAATGAAACCTCTCTAGTGCTTTTTATCCAGTGTGTAAAACCCAAACTTGTGGCAGTTTTATCATCTCTTCTCTACCCGGGCATGAAACATCAACACACAAAACACTCAAGTGCTCTGTTCCTCAAAGCTGTCTCCAGTCAACAAACCCCTGGCACCTGTAAGGGATTAAATTCACACTTTTTTTGACAACCAAAGCCATAGCTGGAAATTGGCCATAACGCACTCAGAGCAGCTTCCTTAGCTTCTGAGATGAAGGTGGTGTGTGTTCTGTGTGTGTGTGTGTGTTAAATGTGAGGGGGCCTTCGCACTTCATCTTCTGTGCTCCTCTAGGCTCTTTTATCTACATCTCCATGCAGCTGATGTACTACAATGCAAACGATTTCAGGCTGCTGTGGTAGCCAGGTTTGTGTGGTTTCTACCCCTTTTGGATGACTATTTGCACAGGCACTGCCACTGTTAAATGATTTGAGAGGGAAGGATTCACACTCTGTTTCTGACATTTGCCTTCCGTTGCATCCACACAATTGCTCTGCTTAAAACATTTTCTGCAAGGAAAAAAAACCCCTGTAGAAGTACATCACTATTTTTTCTATCATCAAAGAAACCAATTTCACCCAGAGCCTTATTAATAGTGGAGGTGGAAGTGGAACTGTAACAGCAAAAACCCAGCAGGCATAATATGCTTGGTGTTATTTTCTTTTTTTTTTCCCCTTATTAATGCTAATCCCACATTGCTTATTGCTTTTTTGGAACAGTCTGATTAGAACAAAAAGAACTGATATTAGCATTAATTGAGAAAAGTTAATTTTACAATGCAGACAGGTAAATGGCCTGCTCAGGACAATGCAAAACTGATGAAACCCAGATCTTTGCTACCATTTTCAGGGGAAAGTATTAAGGACTGTTAATTCTGCATTATGTATTATTAATTATGCCTCTATTTTTCTCCAGACAAGAAAACAGGATTATGTCAGAGTAATTTTTTCTTTCATTCTTTCTGCTTTATTACCAAGTAGTGATGGATGATAGTTGAATATCCACAAACTTTCCATGCTTTCTACCCAGTTTCTGGATCTGCCTCTGGCAAAATCTACATAGATTTAGCACTGATCCCAGTGATGGCAGTCCCTACTGAATTTACCAAGATTAGGCCATGACCTTTCATATCCAGTTCTCTGCTGAGGAATGTGCTGAACTGATTGACCAAAGGAAGTTCTCATTTTTAATGCCATTTGGAAATTACAGAAGATAAAATAAAATTAACCCTGCAAGAAGGACAGATCCTAGAACTATCAGAGCAAACAAACAAACTCCTACTTCAATTTCCTGCAAAGCCTGTGGAAAATAATTGTCTTTAAATTAGATGCTTGGTTATCTTTTAGCTCTGTCGATCTCTCCACTTGGGTTTGCCTCCGAAGAAAAACAACATCAAAGCCAGGCTGCAGGAGGAGCCAGGTCCTGCAGCTCTTCTGCTTGGAGCACACTTCACTTCTGCCTTCTGCACGCTCCCTGAAGTGAGACAGGGCACCCCAGCTGCTCTCCTGCTAAATAGATGTTGGGAGCAGAAAGCTCAGGGTCCATGAGGAGTCACGTCAGGAAGACCCCTCAAGGCTGTGCTTCTCCAGCCTTTCTCCTACAGAGTTTCTGTCATGTGAAACACTGCACTCCCTCGCTTGGTTGACATGCTGAGAGGGCCAAAACCTAGATTATTTAAAAAAAGAATAATGCATAAAATTAGCAGCCATAATTTGTGCATAAAACATGACAAATTTAATATATCTTTAAAAAAGAGTTTTGTTTTGCCCTTACAGACTTAATTCACTTTTTCTTATATAATTATGAAAGTGAGATCTCAGAAGAGGTGGACAAAGAGATCTCATTATTTTAATTTTAAAGAGGTTTTTTTCATCCACATTGTGCTTTGATTTTGACAGTTGTGCTTTTTCATGTCCTAATGCATCACAGAGTTTGGGCAATTTGGCATAGAATAAAAGGAACAAAATTAAATTATAAAATGCCATAAATCTTCTCTCTGCTATTTGTTTGCTAAACTTTGGTGTGTTAAGATTGATCCCAAATTTTTGATGGGGATGGAGCATGGAAATCATCTATGTTTATTTTCATTGAATTGCTTTTCCTTCTGCAGAATAATTCTCAAGAATGGGGCCTTGACATCTGTCTTAGTTGTCCTTTCGAACCTTGAAATTATAATTCATAAAATACTTCATGACAATACATACCTTAACAACTTTATTGTGTTTTATCATGAAGTTTTAAAGAAGCCCTAATTGCTATGCATCATCCCTCTTCATGGTAGGGTTGATGACTTCCCACTTCCATCTTGGTCCTTTTCCTAAGGAAGCCCTGCTGAAAGAAAAGATATTTTCACCTGGGCAGTGAGCAATGTTTGGCCAGACAAAGGGCTCTGAGGATCAAAACCAACTTGTGGCCAGCTGACTTCAGGTGAGGTGGAGGTAGGGGCAGTCACATCTGTCTGTGCACATCTGTGCACCACTCTCATTGTTGCCCACAGAAACCATCCTTTTTTTCTGTGGAAAAGTCATGCTGAAGAACTAACACAACCTTGGCTACATGCACTTTCCAGAGGACTGTTAGAAGACTACTAGCAAGTTTTGATTCCATCCACTATTTTGTAGATTCATAAAATGGCTTAGTTGGAAGGGACATTAAAGATCATCTAGTTCCAATCCTCCTGCAATCCCACCTCTTTGCTGGCTCTTCTTTTTTGAGGAGTGTCAGGACATATGAAAGGGTTATGTTCTCTTCTTCATGGTGTTTGCCAGTCTGAAGGAGATAAAGGAATTTAGTGGTGTTTAAGGAGTTGGTAAATTTGAGACACTTAAAAACAGAATGTCCATCCCAACATCTACTGCAGTGGGTCCTGGAACAAATGTCACCTGTAACCTTCTCTGAGTCAGGCTTCTTCCCTCTTTCTGTAAAAATCCATGCACAGCTGAGAGAGATAAATAGTAAGGGACAAACTCTGAAGGACAGCACCCGCCTGTTTTTCGGAACCCTTTAGTGGCTACATGCTGTCCTGAGAAATGAAGGCAAGTTAAAATGAAAGAATCACCTCGTCATTCACGTCTGTGACAGCCCATTAACATGTTTCCAAAAACTGAGGCTCTCCGAGACCTGAAGAGTTTGTGGTTTGACTCACGCTGCGTTCACATCCCAGGTATTTGCCTAAGGGAGCCTTCACACAGTTCCCGCCCGGCAATTGGGGAATTGTTTCTGCCTTTCTCTACAGCCGAGCAACCACTGCCCCCAAGTGCCCATTTGGAGGCTGTTTTTTACGTTGGGGTTCACAAGGCTTTCCGAGATCTCAGAATGGGTCAGGCTGGAAGGGACAGCAGTGGGTCATCTGGTCCAGCCTCCCAGCTCAAGCAGGGTCATCCCAGAGCACAAGGCACAGGACTGTGTCCAGACAGTTCTGGGATAGGTCCAGTGAAGGAAACGCCACACCCTGCCTAAACAATCTGTTCAGTGCTCGGTCACTGCACAGTGCAGAAGTTCTTCCTCATGTTCAGGTGGAACTTCCTGGGCATCAGTTCCTGCCCGTTCCTCTTGTCCCATTGCTGGGCCCCACGGAGCAGAGCCTGGTCCGTGCTGTGTGCGATGCTGGGGTTGGCAGTCAGGACACCTCACCAGCCTCTGTCAAGTTGTTCTCAGCCTGCCAAGCACCAGCAGTTGCTCACAAAACTGAGTCACTGCCTTGAGAATCCCACTACCCAGTTTCTCCCCACTGAACCTCTGTTGTGTCTCAGAAACCATGTTGTTTTAATGTCTCCATTTCTTATGGTATTGCCTTTAAACCCTGCACAGTGAAAGTACATTCCTTGAAGACATTTCATTGTCAAGATCAGTGCCAGACTATCATATATTTTGGTCTTCCATACAGTGAAAAAAAAATGTTTCCTTATGTCTCCCTCCCGAGCGACAGCTCTTTGTCATCCAGCATCATGACATCTTCTCTTTGCTTTTCAGATCAAACAAATGCACTCTTGGCATTCTCCAGTGTTCATTTTCCCATTAAAAAGGCATTTCCCCTGTAAAACTCAGCTCCTTACTTACCTGAGCAATTACCTTCTTCTTACTGCTTTATTCAAATGTACTGAAGGTAATTAAACACATTCCTTTGGTGTGCACAATGTATCCTAAATAAAATATTGCTTTATATTTAGGATAACTATATATGAATGGATTAATGGCATTTGAATCTCAGGTATCTGATACTATAGTTGAATACTACAGGCCATGAACACACACTACAATAATATATACTTGAAATGAAGGATGGAGAGAGGAGAGACCACAATAATGCTTTCCAGAGTGGATTTGTGATTTGTACTCATTTGGCTGTAATAATTTTGCTTATCTAGACTGACATGTCCATCAAAAATGTTTGACATGAATACCAAGGAAAAAATTAGATGCCAGTAAGTTAAAAGGCATTTTCCTTCTCTGTGACAGAGCCAGCCTACTCTGATCCCTTTGTCACTACTAGAAAATCAGAGCAACTGATTCAAGAGTTCAGTTTGCAATGTGTACACACACATTAGGAAAAACATATGGAGAGGCTTTCTCTGTTCAGGCCAGTGAGTAATGCAGCAGTGTCTGAATTTCTCTCCCACACACTGAGTGATTGAGCAGAAACCCTGCTGCTAGGCTGAGCAGGGGGGGAAAAAAAGCCCTGTTTTGTTAATGTGATACTTTACAATCAGGTCAGCAACACTCCTGAGGCTGCTCCACCGATGACTCCCCAGTGGTATCATGGCTTCACAAAGCCTGTCTGCGAGCAGCAAATAATTGCCAGCAGGCAAAAGAGAATTTCAAGAAAAAGAAAAACATCAGGAGAGAAAATATGAAATCAGGTATCTACCTATTCTGCCCAGGAGGCAATTGAGAATTCTGCAGCCTGTGGTGCTCAGGGGGAAAAGGATTTCAAGGGAAACCCTCCAGAGCAAAGCTCTTGTGGGTGTTGCTGGGAGCTGCTGAACAGGTCCATTTTCACTTTTGAACTGGTCACTCTCTTTCCACCTCTTACTTCCTCTTATCTTTTGATTACTTTTGTGTTTTACTCTTTAACCTTGAAGTATACAGACTAAATACACCCATTTTATGCATTGTTTTTATTGAAGCCAAACCACCAGTGGAAAGGGAGCCTTGCAAGAAGACCAGAGCCTGTTATGCACTTAAATAGATTAGAGAAATACACAGCCATAATGTCTTTATTTTACATCTTGAATTCTCTGTTTCATAAGTCAGTGGCCATCTTATTTTGAAAGTGTCTATAATGTGTACAGAAAAGGCCTGTGTGAACTCCAGGTGCTCTTTCATCCTACAAAGTTAGTGTGCCATAAAAATAGGAAATGCACTTTTCTTCAGGGTTTGTAGTTTGCACTTTTGCTTTCTACCATCTCAGTGATGCTATTTCCGGGTTAACTGGTGCCTGTAAGTGCCTGAGCGCTTGAGGAAACGTGCACCTGATGCATCTGAGGTACAGCACAACCATAAGGCACGGGGAGGAATGAGCCCGTGGGGAATTGTTTTCCTCGCAGAGGGCTCTTTCACTGGGCTTGGTGGAACAGGGAAAAGGGCCTCACTTGCTAGGGCAGTCAGGGCATGTAATGTTGCATAAGCAAGGCTGAGTGCCTTTCCCTGGGTACAGAGCTGCTCTACCCTGGCGCTGTCAGGAGGTGTTATTTCCAGAGCTGTGAGCCTGTTGGTTATCCATTTGTGTTTCACACGTCCCCTGCCTTTCTAAACAGACAAGCCTATTTCCAAGCAGGCTGAGTCTTATTAGCTACATAATCCAGAACAGGAAAATGCATTCATAATTTACGCATAGCTGAAAAAGCAATTGTAAACCCTTAAGCACTCAGCATTACAGTTTGATTTTGGCTGTGTTACATGGTGGTATGAGCTTTGGAACAACTTTAACTGCAAGTTCACAGTATCTGAGTATTTGGTAGCACTAGAAATTCTCCCTGCTTCCTAGATAGCATCTATCTGACTTTCTAATGTATTTGATATCAAAACTAGGATTGAGCCATGTGACACACATTACCCATTCTCTTTCTCCACTGCACTGGCTTGTTTGAAGGCCAGATTTAACACAGATACCACAGCAAGATTTTCAGACAAACAATAGGTTGCAAAATATGTGTATGTGTGTGTTAGCCAACTTTCTATTCTGGTCTTGTAGTAGCAGTACTGTAAATAGTATTGTGTTCTTCACTGTATTGTAATATCTTAGATTCTCCTTCAACTAATTAACAGCTCATTTGCTTCGAGCTGATAGCCAAGGTACTATAGATTTAAAAAAATCCTTGTGTTCACATTCTTATAGGTGACCTGTTTCTCATTCAGAAATGTTGAGGGACCCCTCTTCCTCCCCATGCCTTGGTTCCCCCCGTGCACCTGGCAGTTCAACTGCTCCCTTCCCTGCTGCCTTCCAGGTCTGGGATCATGCACAAATACCTATGAAACATTTACCAACAGCCTCAGATGCACCTGTGTGAGATCAGCTTCTGTTCAAAATGAGCTGCAGATCACAGGGGTGTTGTGCGCGTTTCATTAACTTTTCATCAAGTCTAGACACAAGGTTTCTCCACTAGAATTTCCCTTAATGAACAATCTTGGTATTCCTCGCCAGACAGCTTTTTCCACTCTGACCTGCTCTGTGGAAATCATCCCGTGGGGCAAATTGCACAGTAGCTTGTGATAGGAAGAGCCTTCCTTCTCTTCCCTTCTGACAAAAGACAAAGCTATGCAGATGTGTCCAGCCTTGAAACTGGAATTCTCGCTCTGGGATGTGACCTGAGGAAAATTGGATTAACTCAAACCTGTGTCTACTAGAAAAGGAAGAATCTGCAGCCTAGCCACACCGATGATAACAGAAATAAAAGGAGGCTGGTTTTGAACCTGAATTTGTAGGGCACGTGCAGCTTTTGGGCCTTGCTTATACTGAGGAGTTAAAAGAAATTCAAGGCTGGCCCTGTGCACCTTGGGAGCAGGAGTGTCCCGTGGGGTGGCACCCGGAGAGCACCAAGTGAAGGAACCACGGGCACGTGCACAGAGACCCCAGGGGCTGCTGACAATAAAGAGAATTTCCTACCCATTCAACCCTTCCCACAGTTCTGTAGCAGCACTCAGGTGACTTGAAAGAGCTGCTCACAAACACAGCTTCTCNAAAGGGAAGGGAAGGGAAGGGAAGGGAAGGGGGGAGGGAGGGGGGGGGAGGGGGGGGGGGGGGGGGGGAGGGGAGGGGAGGGGGGGGGAGGGGATGGGGAAGGGAAGAATTGGTGACACTAGTTTAAGACAGAAATATCCTTCTCCAGGTAAAACTGGTCTAAAAAAATCATGATAGCTAATGAAAGGAATGTATGGAAAGAAAAGGTCTTCTCCACTGGAGAGCAAATACCTGCAAAAGAAGTCAAACCTCCTCTAGTCTGGCATCCACAGCTTTTAGGCATTTGTCATGGTCCAGCCTGCAACAACAAATACATGAGTTTGACTATGTATTAGTTTATTATTACAGCAATGAGATACAAGAGCATAACTGATGATAAGTGTAGTTATGGACTGAAAGTCATGGAATTTAACATCTTCTGAAGGTGCAGGCCATGAACTCTGAGAAGAAGTGGTTCTCTACAGAGGTATCTTCACAGCACCACAGCCTCAGGCCCATAAGACAACAGTGACCAAAGAGAGAGGATGAGCTGTTCTGGGTATCAGGCAAAGGCCACTGAGAATCACTGGGACTTTCTTCTTCCACCGTGAGCCACCTCTTCTTCTGGCCTTCTGGTTTGCAAAGTCTGAGTGCTGGCAGTGCCAACTGCTTAAGCATTGTCAGCTAGGTACCAGTTCAGCAATGTCCTGGAGGATGTCAGGTTTATGTTCTGAAACTCATGTCAGTCTCCAGGATGAGAATCAGAGAAGCTCATCTCACTGGGTTGCTCTAATTTCAGGCATTTAGTTAACATCACACTTCGTAGAAGAACAGATGGAGAACAGAACCATCCCTTTTTTTTTCCCCTTGAGTGAAGGCATTAGCATATAGACAGAGGCATTTTTGTGTTATATCAATATTGACTGTTTCAGAGAATGAAAGTTCTGGCAGTAATTCCACTGACAAACCTTTAATCAAAGTAAGTGACATAAAAAACTTTGACAAAGCTGGTGTGACATTTTGTTTGCCATGATCATAATTGCACTTTTTGTCATTATTGTGGTCACCAAAAGAAAAGGCTTCATGGTGCATTAAAGTTTTTTATTAAGCCACTTCACTGATGCAACTGTGTTTTTTTATCTAATGTGTCATCAACATTAACAAGGTATTGTCTGGTGCCTGAAGTTCTCTGTTAAGGTAGAGAAAAAATATGGAATCATAGAATTGCTTAGGTTGGAAAAGACCTCTAAGATGATTCCAACCATAATCCCAGTATTGGCAAGTTCACCTCTAAACCACATCCCTGAGCACCACATCTACACGCCTTATAAATCCCTCCAGGGATGGTGCTTCAACCACTTCCCTGGGCAGCCTGCTCCAATGCTTGGCAATCTTTTCAGTGAATAAATCATGACAGATATACTGGTAAACATTTACTGGTGGGGCTCTCCTCTCCTGACTTCTTCTCCTGTGTTTTGGGTCTTTGTGGGCTCATCTCTTCAAAGCATGCACCTTCAAGTCTTTTCAAGTCAGGAAGGTTTTTCTCCTCTCTCTTTGTGCCTTCTACTCATGGCTTGCATAGCTATTTTATTGATTTTCACCTTCCTCTATTTCTACACACTTTTACTTCTTTACCTTACCCATATAGGTAAGGCCATATGAGGCCTTATGAAGGTATGAGCCCATATAAGGCTCATGTGCCCTTTATATGGCATCTCTTGAAAAAGTAAGTATTCAGGACTCGCAAAAAAAAAAACTCAGGTGTGGGGAATTTAGAAGACTTTACCTTGATAGAAGAGTTACAGCAGGAAAACAGAGGCAGCACCGGCAGGAACTGAAGATTTCTCTTCACCCATTGCTGCTCCAATTATAAAGGCAGATGATTAGGAAAGAGATCCACCAGACCTCAAATAACAAACCAAGAGAGGCAAGAACTCCTTGGGCCTGTGTTTCCTTTTCCCATTTCTATTTATTTACTTGCATCTTGCTCATCATCCAGTGCCTCCAAGCGTGCCCAGCCCTCTTTCCTCGTGTAGCAGCTCCTTTGATAATGCAGTCTGTGCGAATTGCAGCCTGACAAACTGCAGACTCCTCAGGATGGCAGAGGCACAACACAAGGAGGTGCTTTCCCCTTGTAATCCTTTACCATCAAAGAAACCAATAAATACGAAATCTTCATTTGCTTTGAGACACCCTGTGGCAGAGCAGACGAAGCTGCCCTTTTCCTTTGCCGCAAGTGTGTTTTCTCTCTGCAAGACTGACACGCGTTTCTGTGGGTGTGGGGTGCCTGTGCTGCCAGGGGCCACTTGCAGCCATCGCCAGCCCCAGTGCAGCAGCACAGCAGCTGCTGGTGCCCTGCTCATCAAACCCAGCAATCTGAGCCCCTCCCTCATTAAAATGCCCGGGGCTGCCCCTGGTTCGGCTCTGTCTGTGCCTGCTGCCTGATTCACACGGGAAGCGGAAGAACGAGCTTCCAGGAAAACAGTCCTTTTCTCCAGGGCAGAGAAGGCAGTGTTGTGAGATAAAGGGAAAGTTTACTAGACAGCACTGATTTAATGATGTTAATAAACACAGCCATTAGTCCAATTACATAAGAGCAGGTTACCTTGCCAGCCCTAATATCAGGAGATGATAAATGTAGATTAATTTCAGCTTCTTTACTGTATCCAGTTCTCCAGATAGGGAATTAAATGCCTGCGTTTATCTTTTTGTAAATTGCTCTGATATAGTTTAATTCTAACTTACAAAGATCTTTCAGGCCAGCAAAGGAAATCCTTAGCTCTCCTCTTAAGCAGGGCTGAAATTGCTCTTAGCTTGCCGTTACTTGCAGGCTGAAAAGTGATAACAAGGTGATTTTTTCAGAGTTTTTTGTACTTAGAAATGCAGAAGGGAAGCAGTGTAGCCTGCCTCACATGTGTTGCATTTTGGGTTGGTCTGTTTTCGGGCAGTTGTTTGGGGAGACACTCAGCTCCCTGGGTACCACTGCAGTGGTGCAGGGCAGAGTGTGGGTTTGTGCCATCTTGTCACGGGAGGGCTGCAAAAACCAGAACGGTGCCACCATAACAAAAATGATGTTGTTTCTTAGAGAGACACCAACCGGGATCTGAGCCGCTGAGCCAGACGCTTCACAGGCACAAATGGACTCACCACGGCACGTTCCCCCTGGTGTCAGCACTTCAGCCCAGGGCTGACCCCACAGCCCTGCCCTCAAAATGACGTTTGTGTGCTCCCAGAGCACTCTGCTGGCACGGCCCTTGCTGAGGCAGCAGTGCAGAGGGGGGATCATGCTGTCTCATGGCTTTGAAGAATCGCCCTTAAATAACAGCTTACCGCTGACCAAGCTGAGGGCAAGTGAAGAGAAGGGATCCCATTCCCTGTTTGCATCCTACTGGGAATTTAGCTTAATTTGCTGCAGTTATACCTTTGTGATTCGATCCTGTCCCTTGGTCCCTGCATAAGGGGCTAAACAACAGTGGCCACCCCAAATTACAGTGCTGGAAGTGAGCAGAAACCCATGCTTTGAAATGTGTAGTCCTGCTAGAAATAGACAAGTAATTTAAAATGTATTTAAAATATTAGTTCAGAGTTATTATAATTATCCTATTATAAAGCATATTTGCAAAAATAACAGTACTGGACATGGGTCTTTCAGGCCAAGTTTCATCTCAAAATGAACTCTCACAGCACTTAATATCACTGTGGGACTGTTAATTATATCTTGGCAGAAATTGAACCCCTATAATTAGGCTGATATGTTTGACAGATTATTTTTCACAAAAAAGTTGACCACAAATACTTCTTAATCAACCTAACAACATTCCCATTTGAAAACCCTCATGCAAATGTGAAAGATACAGTCCATCTTGCCTCTCCAGGGGGCTTGATATGATTTGGCAGAACTTACTGAGTAGCTTGAAGCAGGTTTGTAACTGGAATGAGCTAAGACATGATGGAAGAGCTTCAGGTGTTGGGCTGTGAGAAGGCAGTTGGCCACACACTTAGACAAATGGAAAATAAAAGATACTATTGGATGAAATTACAAATATTCCCAAAGGATTCACATACCCTAGAGTGCCTCTGCTTTCAGAGTGCAAGGACAGTCAAATGTCCCTCAGATTCAGCCTTTCATTTCACGTCCTTGCAAAAGTTCCTTAAGAGAAAATCACACAGTTCATAAGTTTTTTGAAGTAGTTCATAATTTTTTAAAGCTGGTGAACATGGGGTGGTTGACCCATTTTGCTCTCAGTAACTGATTGGAGCTTCCTCCTCATGTGCCAAAATTAAGGCCATGGGCCTTGGCTTAAATTCTGCTTATGAGGTTTAAGCTAAGGGATGCTATTTCACAGCAGGGAGAAGATAAGGGCCGGCACGGGGGTGTGGAGAGGGACCGAGCTGAAGGGAGCAGGCTCGGGGAGTGCAGCCACGTGCCTGCGTTTGGTCAGGAATATTATTCCTGTCTCACACTCTGTGTCCAGCAGAGCCAGCTCCAGCACAGCACCCTGGTGAGGTGCCAGCCTGGTCCCTTCCCCATGTGGGGCCCTCTCTCTTCAGGATGAAGGGCGATTTGCTGAGTTGCTGGGCAGTTTCAGAGATTTGGTTTTCTTTTTGCAAGCTACAGTTTAGAGATTATATTAAAGGATCATTTGCGAGAGAAGATATTTCTATTGGAAAAATACAGCAGTTTTCTGAAGGATTTTGTCTGTTCTATCCATAAAGAAAGGCATACTTTAAAAAAAAAGTGACTTGAAATCACAAGTTAAATTTTTGAAGAGCAGGAAATGTGCACAATCATGGTCCAAGGACAAGATCACTAATGCAAAATCACTAATGCCTTCAAATCTGCTACTAACTAGGGTTGCCTCAACAATACCACAGGTTGAAAACGATCCTTGAGATTCAAAGCCCCTTTTTCTCATTTCATTTGATTTGTCAAATAAATGTAATAAATGGATAAATGGCTGCTGAAAGTGAAGCCTCACATGAAGCAGACTGTGCCATTTTGGCTAGGAGGAAAAAGGAAGCTGGACTGCACACAGACAGGGGAGAAAGTCTGGGCTGCAGTACCCACAGAGGAGCAGATGAACAGCTTTTGTGAATGAGGATAATGATGAAGGGTTTTTAAGTGTATATTCCCATAACTGCCATGGCCAATAAACATTTATGTTGGTACAATGCCCACTCATTTCAGCCTGATGAGAATCCCTACAAGGCTGCACTGTGGGCACTTCTCTTACAAACCAATGACAGTTTGTGTTTTCCACTGCCTTTGAATACTTTATATATTTTTATTACAAGGTATTTTATATACCTGGCATGAATGATGTGCTTCTGGATGCATCTACAGCCAAGACTTCTTGTTTTCACAGAATTGAACATTAAGATGTTTCTTAAGAAGGATGAATTTTCATATACCTCAGTGAAGTTCAAAGTAAGCATTTTGGATAATTCCTGCAGTTTCTCCTCCAATGGAAATATATACCCTAAAACTTGTGAAGCTTTGGGCTTATTTATTTCAAACTCATTTCCTCCAGAAACCTTTGTGCCTCTTCACAGTATTTTTACTGCAATACCTACGGTAGTGATCTTCAGTTGAGCACTCTGAGAGACTGAAGTGTCATTATCTTCAGCTTTCCAAGCAGAGAGACTAATGCAGAAAAGGAATTCATGTCACTTAACTTCAGCCATGTGAAAGTTAAGCATCTGCTGTAAGCTTGTTTTACATGCAGTCCTCACGCAGAGAGATCCCTTCAGAAGGTGATTAATGCTGTTCTCTAAGGCACTTTTCTTAAGAGTGGGACAGTTCATCCTCTGGAGGTGCCTTGGCTCTGGGAATATCGGAGTGATGTGAAAGAGCAATGAACAGTACCTAGGCTGCCTAATTTCTTAATTCAGCTCCTCTACCACCCTGTACAAATGCACATGGGGAATGAGAACATAAATTGTTCCTTCCTACACTGTAGGTTTTGTGCAATGAAATTTTGCAATATTTTATGCAGTTTATTTGATTGCACGCATGCTTATTTCTATGTTTGTGTATTTAATTTTATTGTGACTCCGGTTTTACATAGTGACAACAGCACTCAGCAGTCTCCACTGGAATGTTTTCGGGAAGCGGCCAAGGTTGGAGCAGGTTGAGAGCTGTGTATTTTTGCTAGAAGCACTGTTGGTTCAGAGGCTGCTCTGAAGGTCACAGAACAATTCTTATTTTGTTTTCTGTGTGTGTATTACGGTTGGCACAGGTATCACGCCTTGGTAAAGGTAAGATACAGCTCCTGTCTCAATATGTCAGGACTCTGTGCACATTTACTTGCAGAGTAATGTATGCACAACCATGAGACCTCTTGATTACCAGCAGTGTCTGCACGCTGGGAGAATTTCTTATTCCTTTTGTGTTTGTAATTCTGTGTCTTCAGATATGGAAGAACTGCATGCCAGCATCTGTTTCACTGTCTGTTGATAGTTAAAAAAAGTTGAATCTTAAACAATTGTGTGCCTAAATTTCTTTCTTTCCTAAAGAAGAAAGAGACATGGTTTTCAATGCATTTTTTGGGTGGACTTAAAGTTGTGAAAGACTTCTAAGGCTTGGAGAAAGGCTTGGAAAACAACATGCTACCACTACTGTTCCACTGTTTTATAGGTGTTCAGGTTTCTGAAGCCCATAAGTACATTCATATTCTCCATAAGGTAGTGAGTTCAAACTAATGAAACCAGAATTTGACACAGTTCATAAATATAGACTTCATTACCAGTCACTGTTAATGTTGGCATTTGAACTTTCCATCCATATTTCTGTTTATATATTAGGGAAGCTGTGATTTGTGGAGTCCAGAAAAGCCAACTTGCAAGCAGGGAGGAAAAAAGGATTCTTCACAATTTCTAATCTGAACAGGGTGACTTTCCAAAGATGGAATAGCCTGGGAAAAAAATGTCCCTGACCAGGCAGGACCCACCAATTGGCTCCAGCCAGCAAGTTTACCCCTCCCAGCTTCAGCCTTGGATCCCACAGAGCCCATGGTTGTGGACCTTCAGACTAGAAAAGAAGCTAAAATCACAAAGGACAAGCTCAGCTGTGCAAAATAATTAATGGGCAAACTCTTCCTCTCCATTCACACTGAGTGACCCCTTGCTGAAAGGAGTGGCACTATTTGGGGGGAAAGTTAATTGCTCTAAGTGAACAACTGCTGTAATTTTCCAGCCCTCTCTGCACTGCAAAAATAGCCCTGGCTGTGCAGTTCTGTAAATGGATTGCTGGGGGTACAGGGAGCAAGGGTCTGGTTCTGCAGCAGAAGGTGGAGGACCTCAAGATTTAAGAGCGTACACTCCTCAGCGCCAGCTGCACTGCAGTAAGATGAGTGCTGTGAGTCTGTCCTGTCACAAATGGCCTCACTTCTGTGCCCCAGCTCCCGCTCTGTGAACAGTGGGAGAGCTGTGGTGGATACACCAAGAGCAGCCTAGCAATGCATGTTTGCTATGGAGAAGCCAAGAGACCGCTTGACAGCTGGAAAGGAAGTTTGCACTGATTGTGATCTGAGTAAGTGAAATTATTTGGGCCTTACCTACGCAAGGCAGTTCCTTTTCCCAGTGCTCACTCAAGCTTAAAGGAGAACTGGACCGGTTCCAGGTAAGGTCAGACAGGGAAAGCCAAGTTTTACCAGCACACGCTCAGAACGGCTGCATGAGCTGGAAAAGCAGGTGGATCCACCTGCATCTAAGTGGACCATGTAGATTGTCCCATGTGAGCACTAAAGTCTTCTATCACATTTCATTTTAAAAGGAGTGGTAAAAAACCCAATTAAATGACACATACTTCCTTTCTATCTCATCACTTCTACAGCTCACCTTTTTTTGGAATATGACCAGGTACAGAAAGAAAAAGAAAAGCTGTTTCATTTTAGAATCCCCTGTGATTGACATAAATGATTTTGGTATGTTTGGTTTCTTTTCTCTTACAAAAATGCATTAGGTTTTTAATGGTAGGAGTCTCTGGATGAATAAAGCTTTTGGACTTTAGGCTGAGCTTTTAAAGAGTAGTGGTAGTATCAGGCCCAATAGCTGTGTCATTTCAGTAAAATACATCCACATGGGTAGGAAATTAAGAGAAGATTTTTTCTTTTAAATCAGGAAGTTGCAAGGTATAATCCGACGGCAGATTAAAATTGGAGGTATCAAAGGTATTTCAAATTATCAAATATGTCTGTAATTTATCACAGGGATGCTACTGCCATGAGCACAGTATATATCAGTGTCATTTCACTGGGAATATTTTGAGACATTTTAAGATTTACTTAAATTGTTTTGCTTTCTGTTAAATCCTGCTCTTTAGAAGTTTAGCCAAACCTGAACTAGTCCCCTTTGTTAGGGGACTGAGATCTCCATATTAATGTAAGGGAGAATAGCTCTCACTTCACACCAACCACGTGTCGAGATGGCAGCAGAGCTACTGCTGCATAAGAACTATCACCAAAATGACAGGCACTCCCAAGGACAAAAGGAGGAGTGAAGATCTATGCCAAAATGTTTTGTATGGAGTATTCACACTCTGAGAACTTTCACTGTGTAATGGCTTTCCTTCACTGCTAGCTTTTATATTTTGATGAAATAACACTTCATCCTTATTATCAGTGAGATTATTTTTGTGAGATGTTCCTAGGCTGAAGTCTGCACACCAAATCACTCAAGATTTTCTATGGGCCTGATTCTGCACCAGAAGACTTGATGTGAATTTTATTGCTGATTTGTCAGGGGATCTGATGCTTTTATCCTAGAAAATGTTCACATGAAACAAAGCCTAAAGTACTTTTGATATTATATTTTATTCTTCTAATATGCTAACAGAAATTCAATGAGCCAGTGCTGATATAGATTTAGGTGATGTGGACTGTGTAACATGGAAGGCTCTGAAGAGCAGCCTGCAAGTAGCAGGCAATCGTAGTAATAAGTAGCAAGCAAAACTAATCTTTAAAAATACATGATTTTTAATAAAGAAGGTTGTGCTGGTAACACACTAGACACTTTTGGAATATGGGAGGGGAGGCAAACTGGTGAAGGGATCCTTGAAAACTGTGGAAATGCAAAAGGTCTGAGCAGTGTCATCCCTCTCTCCTTTACTGCCCAGGAAAAAGCAATAAGTAACACTGGGAGTTTCTATATTTTCCAGGTTAGAATGTAGTTTTCAGATGACACTTTGATGTGATATGCAAATGTAAAAGATAAAATATTTGTCTTTTAATGTAGCTTGGATAGTAACTGTAAAATAGGATGTTTCAGATGTGCCTTTCCCTTTTGTCATCTGATTCTGTTCTGCCAATTTCTGGGGAGATGGGCTGAGAAGCCTTTCACTGGACTATGCAAAATGAGCCAGGATATTGCTTTGTCTTCAGAGATCATTCTTTTATTCCTTTCTATCACTAAGTTTCATATCATATTAT
Organism: Atrichornis clamosus; assembly: GCA_013400975.1. Classification (NCBI taxonomy): domain Eukaryota; kingdom Metazoa; phylum Chordata; class Aves; order Passeriformes; family Menuridae; genus Atrichornis; species Atrichornis clamosus. Next base: position 4,003 of record WBMZ01010933.1, on the reverse strand, counting down.
TATATCCTGTTACATTATGTTATACAAATTTCTGGTTTCTGGTGCTGTATCTATTAGAGTGTTATGGGTGAGCTGAACAGGCATCTTTTTACTCCTGCCAGTGTTTGTGACAATTATTAAAAACATGAACTTCTGCTTGGCAGTAAATGACACTTCAAGGGTTCCTGTCGTGCATAAAAAAAGAGACTTGCTCATGATTGGTCACTCTTACAAGCCTTGATAAATAAATGCTATTTATTGGGACTGACCTCATATTGGGACTGACTGTGTATCAATGAGAAAATGTAAGTGGTCAGAGATATTTATTCATCACATGGAGAGGTTTGGCTTGAACCAGCTGCCCATGAGACATTCACTGCACATCCCAAGGTTTCCCAAAGCAAATGTTCAGTCTCCTGGTGAAGGCAGTTCATGATTAAGGGTCTCTCAAAAAAAGTGAAACCAAACCAGAAAAACCCCTCTACTGGGACGTGGTCTGATGAAAATGAGCTGAAGAGGAGTCAGCTCCTTACACAGCTAAAGGCTTTAAGCATGAGAAACTGAACCTGACAATTTCGACATGGTCTACAGACACCTGCAAATTGCCAGAAAGCAAAGTCCCAGATACAGCTGTAATGCCTTTCAGAATGGATGCCATCAGCAACCCCTGACGGGTTTCTAGTGCTGAGTATGTTTAATTTTACTCACATAAAAGTGTGCCATTCACGGGGCTCGTGCCATTTCCAGCTGGGCACCCTTGCAGGACAAAACCAGTGTGTTTCGTGTAAGCTCTGCCGTGGTGTTGAAAGAACAGAGTTCCAGCACACCACCCATTAGCATTTCAGATTAAAGAAACATCATACTGCAATTCAAAAGAATGGGATTCAGCAGTAAAATCCTCGTAGAGCACACATTGTCCATGTGAGGAGCTGCAGTGGTAATGGCAGGTGTTGCAGCCTGGGAAGGCAGCTCAGGCAGTGTCAATAATGCTCCTTATTAATATAAATAAAGCCCAAGTGACAAAACAGGACTGAATTCACCCACATCGGGAGTAGGTGCTACTCCATCAACTGCAGGCTCTAAGCTAGCCTACATTAATCTCGTCTCATCTCTCCTAAGATGATGCTGCTGACAGACCCTTTTATGGCCATCCCTTTCTACGTGCAGAAGACTCCCTTTTTCCATATACAGGAACATGCTTATCAAAGTCAACAGAGGCTGGCCAAGATCTCTGCTTTGTTTGACTTCATTTTCCCAGATCACAGCACAGCACCATAATTAACCCTTTGGTCTGCTGAAACCCAGAGCCACACTCTGAGCTTGGTATCAGCCTGAACCACCTCAGAAGGCTCCAGTCAGAGCATCATTTGTTCTTGCTCTCTGAGGCAGGTGTTACCAGCTTGGTGTTCGTGATCTGTGAAGAGGTTAAAGCAAGCTAATGCAATCTGGTTCCAGTTCAGCAGATCTTTTGAGCATGTGCCTTAATTTGATTGGAATCCCTGGGACTATTACATTGTGAGCTACTGTCCGTGTGCTTATTTGCTTTGCTAGCATGGGAAAAGACTTCCCAGTTTTGTAGGCATCTGACAAACTGTAGGACTGTCTAGACAACACCCAAAACAACCATTGTTCTTCAGCCGTGGTTTGGTAGGAGTCTTTCTTCCTCCATGCATTTTGCAATGTGGCTGTGCCTAAATGCACTTCGGGGAGCCCAAGAGCCCAGGCTCTGAATGCACAGGATTTGCACAGTTACATCACTGGATCCTGAAGTCCCAAGCTCTGTTGTTTGCCATCTCCATTAAGAGAAGCTTCAGAGGAGGCTGATTTTATAGCTATCTCAACCAGCCAGCTGTGTTGTGTTCCCTATTTCCTTCTCCATATTGCGTGGAGCAACAGAAATTACCTACTGTAAGTCCATGAGAAAAATTAAATTTCTTCTGAGAGAACAGATATTAGCAATACAAATTAAATATTTCCAAGTCATAAATTTCTATCCAAAACATTATGGACCTCACATCATAGAGCTGTTGTGTTGGAACACTGATGTAAAAAGGACAAGAAAGGGATACGGCATTTAAAAGTATTAGTTACAACATTTGGGGAAAGCGGTGCATTTTTCTCTTCTATGCAACAGAAATTGAACATTTCTGTGTTCATTCTCTGGTTTTTTGTACCATTCCAAAAGAGTAATTTCAATTAAAGGAAAATATGACCTTCTTTTGTCCTCAAAGGAGACTCATTTAGTCCTCTGGTGTAATGCAGCTGGGTGCAGCAAACAAAATCTTGTAAGCCATTTATTTATGTTGTCGACTAAACCAAAGAAAATTGTCTCCATCTGTGTGTGTCAATGTTGGACATGGGGATCTTGTGAGAATATCAGATGACCCAGCAAAAAACTCATGTGGTTCACAACAGAAGATGGAAAATGGTGTAAAAATCTGTGGGTATTTTTCTATTCTTTGGACATGGTTTACAGTACAGGGTTTTCCCTAGCATTAACCTATCTAGATTTTTTATTAACATATTACTAGATACAAAAGACTATAAAACTTAGTTCTTAGGCCAGTGCACCATTTGCATCACAAAAACTGTAAAGTAGAGCATGTGAAAATGACCTGAGGTGGGTGCATGGATGTGTGTGTGTGTGTGTGTGTGTGTGTGTACACAGAGGTGCATTACAGATTGCCAAGGGACCCTTTGCAGCAGGATCACACAGTTCACCAGCTAAACTAGAAGGTCAAACTTTATTGATGCCTGATTTTGGTCAGGGATCAGACAAGAAGAAATAGACAGGAAGCAATATAAGGGTTTTAGAATATATGAATTATATAAATATAGAAATTTAGGCAACTAAAACAAATTTACATGCCTCCGAATTGATGCAGAAGGGCTGCACTTTCAAGGGATACACTGGAAATTCTATAAGCTAATGGAAATAGGAGAGCTGGCACAGCCACGGCAATAAGAGAAAAATAAATGGGTCCCTGTGTCAATGCAACAGCCCATAGGTTCGGACAACCACTTTGCAAGAGAGAGGGAGGGATTCTACTGTCATTAAAAAACCCCCTAAACCTTGAAGCAGAAGTCACAGCCTTGAGTCAGTCAGACCAGGCTATTGTCCTAATACACAGAACCATCAGAAGTGATGAAAGATCTGTGGGATTTTGTCTTTAATTTGTACTTCTTAATCAGGGGAAGAAAAGTGGCTTGCCTTTTATTGAGTGTGCTTTTAGAAGGAAGTAGCTGAGACTGCAGCTCTTTCCTTGTAAAGACAGACATCAAGGGGCAGCTGTCTGTGGAAAAGCAAATGGTTCCCATTGTCTTTCCTGAAGGAATAACAAAATGGGGATAATTCAATTTTTATTTCCTTGCCACGGGAGAGGATTAAAAAAATTGAATCCAACAGTACGGATTCCTAAGTGAAAAACAAAAGGAAACATCATTTGACTTTCTTACATTTTACAGCAAATTTGCTGGTTTGGATTTGCAATTAGCTCACCGTGCAGCTGGCTGAAACTAAACATAACACACCTGCCGGAGGAGTCCAGCTCTGAACAAACCCTGCCGTAACCCAAAGAATCCAAAGGATGTGCAAAGCAGAGGGCGCCGGGGTCCCTCCGCGCCGCGGCGGAGCGGGGCATCCTCCCGGCGGCGGGAGCCGCGGTTGCCATGGGAGCGGGGATGCTTTCCCTGGCATCACCACCACATCTGCTCGCCAGTGCCCTGCCTTCACAGCCGTGCGGACCCGCAAATGCGGGTGACGTGGCTTTGGGAACTCTCCATATTTGCTGGAAGGAGGATCGGCGATTCAGCGCTGCAATGGCTTTCTGCCCCACTGAATTAATTTCTTGGGAGGGACGGTAGCAGGGAGAATGCAGCGTCCTCTTTATCATTTAAGCGTGCGCTGCATGCGAAGGGCAGTGCAAAGAGCTGGCGCTCGGTGCCAGGGAGGGATGCGCGGAGATGCGGGGGGCGGGCGGGGATGCGGCGAGAGGTACCGCGGGCGGCCCCGGCCCCGGCCCCG
>WBMZ01010932.1:0-48441 GCA_013400975.1 Atrichornis clamosus | reverse complement strand
GGCCGCAGGTGAGAGCGGGGCCGCAGGACCCGGCGGGCCAGGGGGCGGCTGGCGCCTGGGGCGGAGGGCCCGGCCTGGCCCGGCGGGCCCGGCCTATCCCGCCCCTGACCTTTCGGTGCGGCCGCCGCGGAGAGCCGGGGGGTCTCAGGGGTCCCGAAATGCCGACTGAGTATTTCATGTCAGTAGCAGCGCGGTGAAGGGTGCGGGCCCTCCGCGCCTCGCTAATCAGAGATGCGCTCGGGGAGGTACCGCGTGTCCGCACACATTCGCCTCTGGCACGGTTTTCTCGTGTTTAGCGATTAAGTCTGTGAACGCTTTTATTCTTCTGCAGTCTTTACGTAGCCTACAGTCTTTACGATCACTCTGGATGTGGATTAAGAACTCAGGAGGCAGTTTAACCATAGGTCTATCTGAAAGAGTTGAACATGTTTTGGTGTGGAAGGGAGGGCAGCAGCCCTGGGCCGGCCCAGCCCTGGTAGCTGGTTAGGCGGCATCCATGCCCCCTGTGCTTCTCATTTCCACTGCCTTGGGACATAGATTGCCTGCGCCAAGTCCCTTCCTGAAATCTTGCATCTCTTAGCTGCAGCTGTCATAAACTGCACTAGTTTAGGCTGTGTGTTTCGCACCCTAACTCGCATTTTTGTTTCAGAAGAGCTGAATGATTTGTCAGTAAAACATAGTCACCATCCCTTGTCATACACTCATAAAAATATTTAATGTGCAGAGGTCTAAGAGAAGTCTGGCTGTAGAAGAAACACTTAGAACAGTGAGATAATGGTATTGCATGTTGGTTTATTTTGTAATGTCATCAGTTTTATCTTTGCTTAGTCTGTGTTAGGCTTCTTTTAGGAAAGGAATTTGTGTTTGCTCTTACACCATGGAGATTTGCAGTTCTGTCCAGTACTTAGAAGCTGTCATGTAGAGAGAGTTGCTTTCTGACGGGAACCATATAATGAAATACATTTTGTGGCCAAAATTGTAAATTCTTGAGGGAGAGAGGGTGATTTGGGTACTTATAGTTATGACCTCAGATAAAGAAAAAAATGAATACTCTGATTTCTTCTGGTGTAAAGAATGGAAAGGTAACTAACAACACTTTTTTTTCTTCGCATTTCTTTCTTTTAATCTTTTCAATATCCCCTTGATGAAGGAAACAAGACTTGTAAGGTGACTTACAATAAGGTCATTTTCAAGTGTCCTTTTAGCCTTTAAACAGAGAGGACATGTTCTCTTCGCTGTAGTTTAATCAGTGTTGTCGCCTGCTTACTGCAAGTTTGTAACTGATGGTAATTTGCAAGGTGCGGTTTCACAAGGTACAGCTATTGTCAAAGGGCCCAGGTCCCTTTTATTGTAGAATCTTGCGATGGTTTGGGTTGGAAGGGACCTTTAAAGATCGTCTAGTTCCACCCCCTCTGCTGTGGGCAAGGACACCTTCCACTGGACCAGGTTACTCAAAGCTCTGTCCAGCCTGACCTTGAACATTTCTAATGATGAGACATCCACAGCTTCCTTGAGCAACCTCTCCCAGTGTCTCACCATCCTGATCGTAAAGAATTTCTTCCTTTCATCCAATCTAAATCTGCCCTCTTTAATTTTATAACCACTGTGTATTGTACTGTCACTACAGATCGTGGTAAAAGGTCTCTCTGTCTTTCTCCTATGCCTTTTTTAAGTACTGAAAGGTTGCAGTAAGGTCTCCCCAGAGCCTTCTCTTCTCTACGCTGAATAATCTCAACTCTCTCAGCCTTTCTTCATAGGAGAGGTGCTCCAGCCCTCTGATACCTTTGTGGCCTCCTCTGGACTTGTTCCAGCAGATGCACATCACTACTCAGTTCCCAGAACTTCAGGTGGGGTCTCACCAGAGCAGAGCAGAGGGGCAGAATCCCCTCTCTCTCCCTGCTGGCCACACTGCTTTTGATGCAGCCCAGGATACGATTGGCTTTCTGGGTTGTTGAGTGCACATTGCCGGGTTATGGCAAGCTTTTCATCCACCACTATCCTCAAGTCGTTTTCAGCAGGGCTGCTCTCAATCAGTTCAGCCCCCAGCCTGTGTTGATCCTGGGGGTTGCCTGGAGTCAGCTGCAGCACCTTGTGCCTGGATTTGAACCTCATGTGGTTGACAGGGCCTGCCTGTCAAGGTCCCTGTGAATGTCATCTCTTCCCTCTAGGCTATCACCTGCACCACTCGGTTTCATGTCATCCACAAACTGACTGAGGATGCACCTGATGGCACAGCCTGTGTCTCCTTGCTGAAGATACTAAACAGTATTGGTCCCAATATGGGCCCTGCTTTGTGCTTAGTACGTTGAGCAGCAGCTCTTTGGATGTGGCCATCCAGCCAATTCCTTAGCCATTTAACAGTTCTATTTCAAATCCATCTCTCCCCAACCCTTCACCTTTTCCTTGTTTTCTGTTTTCTGCCCTCTCAGCTTTGTAGGTCATTGATGTTTTCATAGGCCAATTTAACTCACTGGAAGAGCAGGAAAACTTGTGCTTTCCTGAGTGTTCTGCTGTTTTGTGAGTTCATTTAGCTCATGGAAAGACTGATGAGTGTGTGAGCTATCAGGGAAAGTGGAGGGGGGAGAGAAATGAAAGAGAAAAGAGATGCCCCTTTTCTGCAGTAGCAAGCTGTTAGATCAATCATCTATTCAAGGTAGTGTAGCTGCAGCATAATTATAATTATGCCACATCCATAGCATACTTTGCATTGCATTTTTCAATATTCAGACTTAAAGAAGGAAAGTAGCATTAATTGTTTAGAATATGACCCAGTAAGTTTGAAAGTGCATTCCTATGTACTTTGCCATCTGTAATGCAGTTACTGCATGTGACTACAGTGGGTTGTTGCAGTACTTGATGCAGTCTTTTACTTGGCTGTTTTTCTTGGCAGTGTTGGTCTGATGCCCAAATTTTGTACACTGTGCAATGATCACCAATAACTTCCTGTAATATTAGAAACTCTGAAAAGTACAGGCAGACCACTTGGTACCACTCTGCATATCCAGTACTGGCAGACCCATTTTATTTGCTTGTTGTGTTTGTCTTTGAACTAAAAAGATAATTAATTTTAAAAAATGTTGTTACATTCATAAGAGCAATAAAAGAAGTCTTTGCTCCAGCACTGTAGTACTATTGGCTGTGTGATTATAGTCGAGGGAGGTATTGTACATCTCAGAACATTTTTTACATCTCAGTATTTAAGCTTTTGAAAGAAGAACGAAGTGATAGAGACTGAATATAATTGAAAAAAAACCAACTTGCTTTCCTTTTGAGAGAGCTGACAGGGTAAACAGGGACTTGTAAAGAAATAAATATGTTTTATAAAACCAAGGCATGCTTAAAAAGGAGTAGCCTGCAGGTTTGTAACGTTACTAACCTTTTGAGTGTGTGTTGTATTTATGTGGTGTGAAATTTCTCAAGAATTTCTGTCATGTTGTCTTTGTTTTTTATTTACTCTGGAGAGCTGAGACTGCTTCAGGCCAAGGAATTGACTAAAAGTCCCTTGAAGAATAAAGTTATGTGTTTTAGTATGATATCTGATATAGGTTGGTGTCTGTACAACTTGTAATTGTATGAAAAAAGTCAACTTCCTGGCTAGACTAGATGTATGATAATAGAATTGAGTTGCAGTGTGAAAGTGCTGTTGCCACTGTGTGAAAATTGGGAAGCCCTGACCATCTTTCCTTTATAGTCAACAAGCTTGTTTACTTGGAGCTAATTCATTAACTGTCCCCTTGCATGAGCCTGGGACCATGCTGTTTCTTGTGCACCTTACAACATTACTTTGGAAACTAAATGTGCTCTAAGGCATGTGGATTGATATTTTAGTGTCCTTGCCTTCTACTACAACCATTAGTTTTCATAAGTCAGGGTGTATTGTCTCTGCAGGGTGCAGCCTGGTAATTCTGAAAAGTGCTGCTGAACACACTGAAAGTGTCAACAGGACACACCATCATCTCATTTTGACCCACTCTTAAGTTGCCTTTGGGGTCGGGTTTGAAATGAGTGCATTTATCTACTGTGCTTTTTTAATTCATGCTCTGTTGGTTTTTAGCATTCCATCCGGTTCTGTCTTTGTACATTGGGTCTCTGCTTGCCGAATACTATAAGTAGATTTAGGTTGAAATAGTATTTACTCTGGTCTCAAGAATGCCTTGAGAAATTTTTTTATTTTTAAGAAGTTTGCTGTACTCTATGAAAGGGTTGAAGGGACATCGTGGTGTGGGAGAGAATGTTTTACAGTGGAGTAATGAAAAGGGAACAGTTGTGGCTGAAGGAAAGATAGTGCATTGATGACTTTGCAATTCAACTTAACTGTCTCATGCATCTCAAAGAGATACATATATAAATATTCAGTTAGTTTCATTGGAAGTCAGCAGGAATGGAATTGGGTCCCTGTAGTTCTTAATTTAAAGTTTTGAGTTCATAATCTGCACCAGAACAAAAAAAAAAAAGTATTTTCAGTTTAGGAAGTACTCTTCTGAATTACTTTCCACAAATTATGCAAGCTGCATTATTGTTGGTTGTTTTTTTTTTCCCCCAAACTTCAGTCTAATTTTTCTTTAATTGTTGTATTCACTTCTTATTTTTCAGGAGTCTTTGAAAAATCCTTAGTGGTCATGACATTGTTACAAGTGACATAAATTAGCCAGTGGCTCAGAATGATGGATACCCAGAAGACTACAAATGGTTTGCAAGTGATTGGAGAAGGGACTGGTATAGGGAAATCGACACTCCACATGGTGGGGTATTTGGGAAAAGTCAGTTGAAACTTGTTTTACATATGTGCAAAGTTCATATTTTTCTCTGTTTTGAGAGATTTTTAATTGGTCTTAATTTTACAAAAAAAAATTCTCTAAATTGTTTTCCACGGAAATCTATAACAATGGCGAAAGATTATTCTAAGTAAATATGTGCCTATGATTTTTTTGCTGGCACTGTTTTTACAACTGTTTGCATTCCTATGAAAATTGACTTGTCTTTCAAAGATCTGAGCTTGTGTTCCCTGGCAATAAGGGTGTCCTATGGGTTAGTTCAGTAGAATAAAATGTGCGTAACTGTGTTGTTAAAGACACCTTATTTGAATATTTAAATAAAAATATAAATTTAATTAGAAGATGCTACTATACAAATATATTAAAAATATTTAAAAACCAATGTAGTTTGCTTTTTTGTATTATACTGTATTATATCTAAAAGTTGCACATTGGTTTTGTATCTTGATATGTATGTCTTACCTTGAGGTAACGCATGAAATACATCTAAGCTGCTTTATCTTTCTTGGTTTGTTTTTATTTTAGAACTGTAATCCTGTGGAAACAACTGCACATGAGTATTGCCCAGTCTGCAAAGAGAAGGGTCAGATCCAAGTTTTACGGACTTACCGCATTAATTTTCAGGAGTCCATTTCACTTTGTGAAAATCCTCAGGTATTACACTAATAAAGAGTTTTATTTGGCTGTGCAGAGGCCTTTACCTTAACACCTGTTACGGTAATGGCAGTTACACCTCCCTTAAGTTTATGATTTTATTGATGGTAAGCAGACTGTTGAAATAGGACCCCTTTGAGTCCATATGCTGGAGGATATTTGCTTGCATATAGAGAAAAACATAACTAACCTGTGTACATGCAGTGTTTAGGCATAGGCAGCTACCCTAAAGGATTTAAAAGACTATTTCATTAGAATGAAATAAAGGAGAGCTTTTCTTACATGACATGGAAACAAAGTGGTACTACATAAATTTTTGTACAAGACGGTGAATATTTGATGAACCATGTAACTAGTGCATGCCTAGCAGATGTGAATCTCCCATTTTCCCTTAAGTCTGGGTAATGCAGATAGGTTTATAATTATAACTACAATGTTTTTCTTTCTTTTTTTTTTTTTTTACCTTTTAAAGTTTAACCTTTGGTGCATTTCTATGCTGCTTAACATTTGAGTTGTATGTGAGGAGGATGTAGCAATCCCAAACAAGCTGGTGCCCTTAAATTAGTAGAGACTAGACTAGATACGGGTCTCAAAGTCTGTTTCCCTCCTTCCTTCCTGCTTTTAAGTAATTATAGTATAGTTTTGGAGATTGGTAATAGGAATTTGTCTATATTCTGGTTGCAGAAAAGCTATGTTCACACACACACACATATATATATGTGTGTGTGTATGTATATATATACATACACATATATATATGTGTGTGTGCATTTATATATATAAAAGACCTTACCAACACCTGGTCATTGAGCTAGCCTGAACAATACCCTGCAAGTTTGGGCACCAGTAGTCTCTCAGGCATGAGATAAAAATGTCAAGTCTGTACCCTAGAGGAATGGATTTAGCAGAATAAGACAAGAGGACTCTCCTTAGCAAAATTAGGTTGTTTGCAGGGCTTGTAAGAATTTACCGGAAAAGTAGCATTGAATTGTCATTACTGATACATTTATTTCACAGTTGCTTATAAGACAGTGGTGGGATAAAACACCCTTGCTGTCATACATATGTTGAATTTATGATATTGATTTAATTAAAACATCACTTTACAGAAGTCCTTAAGGCCAGGTTGGATGGGGCTCTGAGCAACCTGGTCTAGTGAAAGATGTCCATGCCCATGGCAGGGGGGTTGGAATTGGATGGTCTGTAAGGTCCTTTCCAAACCAAGCCATTTTATGATTCTAAGATTTGACACTCCATTTTAAAAGGATGTTTTGTACTTTCTTTAGCTTTTGTTCACCTGAAATTGCTTTGTAGATTTCACTCTAAGTTTCTTTCTTTCCTTTAGTGTATCTACCCACTTGGTTACAAACCATTAAACAGCATAATTACTTCTACTGGTTCAGAAAATCATCAGGTTCCATCTACTTGTAAGAAAAGGAAATTATGTGATACCAGTGACTTTTCTGCTGTTGATTCAGATCCAAAAAAACCAAGAACTAACAATGTGCTAAATGTTGAGCACACCGTTAATACAGACTCTGTTGTGAAAGGCTACCAGAATAGTTTATGTATTCCCAAGTCAAGCCTACATGATGTATTACAAAATGACCAGCAAAAACCTAGCAACAATGTGGGGTCCTGCACGCAGAAAGTGGATTTTAACACAACCACCAAGACCGACAGCTACCGAGAAAGTCCACCTAAGACTTGTAGTCCCAAAACACAACTCTTGCCAAATTCTGAACGTCTATCAACAGCATCTGAAATTTCACTCAAAGAGGATAAAGGTTCCACTAATAACAGAAATTTGTGTCTTCAGTGGAGAAACATACATAATCTTTGTTGGTTAGATTGTATTTTGTCAGCACTGGTACACTTAGAAACATTAAAATTTGCTCTAGCAGAAGAATACAACGATGGAAAATGTTTACTCCAGAAACTCATAACAAATTATAATCAAGCAACTATGCTTCTAAATACCTGTAAAAGAAGTAAAGTAAAAGGTGAGTAAATTTAACTACTGTTTCCTTCATATTCAGTGATCTGATACAAATATGAGGAATTTAGTACAGCGCACTTTTATATGCCTCCATTCTATTTCAAGATCACAAAAGAATGGGTTACAACTATTACCATGAATTGGCAGAGTAGTGTGCTTTATCTAGTAAAATCCTGGTAACATCTGAAATTGTTTTTCTTGGGGCAAACGTGCACTCTATGAAGGTGTCAAACATTAAGCATCTCTTGAATTTTTTTGGTCACATCCCCCATAATGATTTTATGAATTATTTATGTAATTCACCCTTACTTTGTTTCCTTCCCCTCTGTTGGTTAACATGTTAGGATGCTGTTCTAATCTTAATCTTCAAAGTAATTTTTGCTGTGGTTTATATCCTTGTGTAAATGGGCAGCTGCCTTGTCACACCAAAAATAGTCAATCTGGGAACTGAATGTTCTTTTGTGGCTCCAGCTGTGCTCGTTGAAGGAATGCTTCCCCTGAGGTCTGCAAGCTCTGCTGTAGTAGATGACTCTGCTTCCTAACCTGTTTCAGTCAGAAGTAGTCAAACACATTAGCCTGGATCGTATTGCCTGGAAAGGGTTAGTGAGTACTCAGTAACTCTTAACAGGGGGTTAACAGGTCAACTCAGCTTAACAGGTTGGAGGACTGTAACCTCCAAGCACAGGGCTGTGATGGGCACCTGGACTCAGGAGGATGTGTCACTGTGTTCTGCTGGTGTGGCCTTTGATCATTTTCTGTTCTGTGAATTCTGTTTAAGACTCTTCAACTTACATAATGTTTTTCGTAGTTCTCTTGAACTGGACCATTGGTGTCCTAAGTCTAAACTTCTCAGACATCATCTGTTATAGAAGTAATAAAGCTCTCTGGTTAGCCAGTACCTTTCATGAATTTCAGTAGACATTCTGCTGGAATATGTGTGTTTGAATACATAGACTGTAGTTGCAGAACAGTCTTAGGTAACTTGAACAATGTCATATCTTTCCTGGGAAAAATAATGTGTATCAAAAGTGGTTTAATCCATGTTACAAAGGGGAGAAAAAACCTGAAAATATTCTGAAGTAGTTCGCATACTGTGCTTGCCAAAAAAGTCAGGCAGTTTGAGTTCAGGTGTTCAGCTGTTACTGGGAAGCTCTCTACTGTCATAGAACCCATCTGAGATGTTTTTCTTTGCTGGGCTGTGTTTGCAAAGGAGACCTGGCGTGCAGTAACCCTTAAATGGGGATGTTAAGTGTTGGAATACAGTGGTGTTTAAGAGAACCTAAACATTTTCAATTGCTGCAAAACAAATTAGTTTATTTGAGTAACAGTGGAGAGGGGATTAGATGAAGAGTATTGTTGTGGAGAATAGGTGTAGAATTTATTTTGCTCTTCTATGTAGTGTTACAGTGTCTTTTGCCTACAGCAGTTTTTTAAAAACAATCAGACGCAATATAGCTGCAAGAAACTTCTCTTCCTTTTTTCTATACATAGAGTTTATATGCAATAAACAGTTTCAACAGCAATTCTAAATATTTCCTTCTACTACAACCATTAGTTTTCATAAGTCAGGGTGTATTGTCTCTGCAGGGTGCAGCCTGGTAATTCTGAAAAGTGCTGCTGAACACACTGAAAGTGTCAACAGGACACACCATCATCTCATTTTGACCCACTCTTAAGTTGCCTTTGGGGTCGGGTTTGACCCCAGGATATGATCATGATTGTGTAGAAGTTATGTTCTTGCTTGTGCTTAAAGAATATGTTTGTGTTGAAACAACATAACTTGCAAAATTAAAATACATACTAAGTTATATAAAGTAAAAAATTATTTTTAAATTTAAAATTATTTCTGCTATTTTAAAGGCTCACCTAGGAAATTGGTATTTAATCTGAAACAATACATTTAAATGTTCTATTATTTGAATTGTATAACATTAGAAAGCATGTAAGCAAATTTTTGTGCTTTTGATCTTAATGTTTAGGTTTTAAAGTTTACTTTTAATCTCTGAATCTGCAGGATTTGTAATGTGCAGTCATACCATCTTTAAAAATTCTTACTACCTTGCTGTTGGTGCACACTCTCAGTCATAATTTAAATCAGATCAAGTAGTTTTTAGTCAGCAGACTGCAGTAAAATGTGAGTAACTTGTGTAAATTCTTCTCTAATTTTCAAATCAATTAATACCCAGAATTGTCTGTTCTACTGACAAGTCTTAGGAAAGTATAGGGCTATATGAAAGGCATTGCTTTGCAGATAGTGCATGCTAGGGGTACATATGTGTGTGAAAAGGTGTGGGGGGTTGCACATAAATACATGAAGACATATCTATCTTTTTTCTTTAGATGTTCTTCCAAAAGCGGAATCTCATCTCAATGAAATCAGAAACATAATGTTTGCACAACTTCAGCCTCAGTTTAGGTGTGAATTGGGTAAGTAATTAGTGCAGTATCTCAGTAATTACTTTCAGGAAACCCTACCTGTAAAGCCTTTTATGTCATACATAAAAGTATGTGTATGTTGTATATGAGAAAGTTAGGAAATATATTTGTTTCTGTTGGTGACATGCACGTACTTTGCAGTGTGATCAGCTGGTTTGTCCTTTGCCCATTTTGACTTTTTAGAGAGCATATAATCTTTGTAATTATGCTTTAGTCATGAAATTGTCATTGATAACAACCTAATAGCATAGATCTATCCCTTTGCTGTGAGGGTTAGAAATAGAACCTTGAAATTTAAATCACAGCAATGAGCTTATCTTTTTCCTTTTTGAAGTACTGAAAGATTATTTCAAATATTCAGTGACCATTTTCTTCTGTCCCATCTTTGAAGGTAATACGGAGAATCCAGTGTTTGCACTTCATCTACTCTTAAAACTGGATCAGCAAGCTGAGAAACTGTTCTTGCATTCATTTTCATGGAAGTTTGAGTGTGTATGTTGTGGCTACAAATACCAGGAGCGGTGAGATTTTTATTTAAGTAGCTTCTATATAATTGTTCTACCTCACCTTTTTTAATCTGTATATAATAGTTGGTTTCCTTCAGATTTCCAGGATTTGTACAGCTTAAGCTTGCTGGTGAAGTTTTATGTGATCAGTTTTTTAGGTTAACATTTGCAAATAGTTTACTGCTATTCTATGTCTTAAGAACCCATGTTATCAATTAATTAAGAAAGAAATAATAGGCAACATTGTGAGTTCCTGGGTGCGCTCACTCTGATATTTTGCCGAGAGTATACTAATTGTTGTGGTTCTAAAGAATATATGCCTAATACACTTCTGCTGTTGAAGAATACCCGAAATATTCATCTGGATTACAAAGAACCAGAGATTCTCTAACATACTTAATCTATTTTAAAATAGTGTTACAAGGAAGTAATTTCTTGAAAATTGATTTAGTTCTGTATAGGTAGTAAGTTAGGTTCCTTTTAGAGTCAGCAGAAAGAGAGACACCTTCAGAAGACAGTTCATTTTATTTGGAAAACATCTGTTTCTCTCCACTATTCTAGGTTTATATAATAAAATTCTAGATCCCCAAATGTGATGACATTAATGCTGTCTATTACTCTTGAAAGTTAATATGTAGCCCTGGTTAATAGGACGTCTTCAAGAGCCTTTGTTACATACTGTTCTTTTTTAAAAGTTGAAAAATTTAGTTTAGGTTGAATATAAAGGAAGTCCTTTCTGTGGCTAATGAATGAATAAACTGTGTTACTTCACTTTAATATCCCGTACATTGTATTTTCATACAATGTAACCTCTGTGTAATCTCTGCTATGAATGTACCGTTTTTTAAAAACAGGACCTTGTATAACATGGATTCTGAGGTAATTTGTTGGTGCTTTCTTCTCTTCTCGAGATTCTATATTAGCTAGTAAATTATGCGAATCCTGGTACAAGCTCTGTCTTGCGTTGGAAAGGAAACAGAGATAACACAAAAAGGAAGAAAAAGCAAATAATGTGAAATTGAAGGCCACAGAGCTTTGAAAGCAAATTGTGACTGATACTGTTTGGCAGAACTGAATTCAGTGCTGATGCTGTCACAGTGAATTCCACACAAATGGCATGAACATGAATAGAATTTGGGTTTGCCATCGTGCTTTTTAAACTTTTTTTTCTTCTGGTAAACTATGTATATTTACTGTCTTCTGATCACCAACTCAACTTACTCTTTTTTTTTTCTTTCTTTAATGTCCAGGTTTAAGAAAACACTAACAACATTCACAAATATAATCCCTGACTGGCATCCACTTAATGCTATTCATATCAGACCATGTAATAACTGTGGTAATAGATCTCAAAGACGACAGATGATTTTGGAAAAGTAAGTTTGAATATGCGAACTTGAAAATAAAATACATAAAGTTCTGAGACTTCATTTATTGAACATATGACTTTTGAAACCAAACTATTGCCTTGGGTTTGCAGAGATTCTAAACTTTAAACTCTGATAAATACTCACTTTTTAAGATTTTGGATCATTCTTAAAAGCTGAAATGGCAAATAGTGTTTAATAAACATGAAACAGAGCAGTGTTTAACATGCTGACCAGCACATGTGTTTGAACCAGGTCATAAACACTATCAAGTAGTAAATACAGACAACTGATAACCAATGTCAGCCTTTTCACAGCCCCTGCTGTGGGTATAACGGTTGTCTGATGATTTATTTATTGATTTGACTTGGGAACAATGTCCCTTCCTACTGTGTTTATGGCACAGATTTGGGTTTTTTCAACTTTTTCAACAATCCCTTATTTGGTGGGGGTTTTTTCCCTAATCTGTAATGAAATGGCATATCCGGTTGGGATATTCTTTTCCAATCTAAAGAGCCCTGTCAGGAAGTAGAGTAGTAAGGGCAGACCCACATACTCTTAGAGATGCCTTTTTCGTTAGGAACTTTTGCCAGTGTTTTATTGTAATAAACTGGTTCTTTATTGTTTCTTTGTCAGAGTACCCTCAATATTAATGTTACATTTTGTGGAAGGCTTGCCACATAACAGCCTGGAGAAATACTCATTTCAATTTGAGGAAGACACCTACCAAATAACATCGATTGTTCAGTATCAAACAGATAAGAAGCACTTCATAACCTGGTCTTCGAATCCTGACGGTAAGAATCACAGAATGGATAAGGCTGGAGGGGACCACTTGGGTCATCTGGTCAAACCTCCCTGCTCAAGCAGGGCTGTCCTAGAGCACATGACACAGGATTGTCCAGGTGGTGCTTGAGTATCCCCAGTGAGGCAAACTCCACAACTTCTCTGGGCAGCCTGTTCGGTGCACAGTCGGTTGCACAATAAAGTTGTTCCTCATACTCAGGTGGAACTTGCTGTGCCTCAGTTTCTGTCCATTGCCTCTAGTCCTGTTGCTGGGCACCACTGAGCAGAGCCTGGTCCATTCTCTGACACCTCCCTTCAGATACTTTCAGACATTGATGAGTTTCCCTCTCAGTTGTCATTTCTCAAAGCTGAACAGGCTCACCTCTCTCAGCCTTCCCTCATAAGAGAGTTAGATAAGATAGAATTTATGGTTCTTATCTACCATAATATTTCATGAGTCTACATGAGGTACTATTTTATGGGTTACTGCAGTAGTCTCAACAGTTGATATGTAATAATAAAGATTTCTTTTGTCTGCATTCTAAACTTCATATTAAAATGTGCATGATTGGGGGAACTTTTTTCTCAGAGTTCCAATTTGGTTTAACTGTTTTGTTCGGTAGGGTGCTGTCCTACACTGCACTCACTGGAAAAAGCAATTTGGCTATAGATTTTATTCCCTTCATAACTTTGTAAAAGTTAAAAAATGCAGTCTGACTATGACTGTGGAACAAATTGTATTGTTTATTTTTAAACCAGTGATTCATCCATTCTTGGCTGGAAGTGAGGTAACCTATGGAACTATGAGCATTAATGAAGTTTCTTTTTATTTCTGAACTTTATGGAAGCTCAGCGCAGGTGAAAAGGTGATATTTTGATACTGACATTTCTGTAGAGAGAATGGAGTGCAGTTTTACGAAGTGTTGTGACAACATAAAAATTGTCTAAATCATACTGCCAGAAATTAAGAAGAAATGGGAAGAGGAAGCAGCTGGGAGATGCCTAGTTCAGAACCTCCTCTACATCATATGTATCTATTTTTAAATTCTTAAAGCTGTAAAATATTCTTTCATGGTCTATGAACAATTTGCAGGTGATGAGACAACAGTATTAAAATAAGCAGTTTCTGTTAAACCCCTGTGCTTCCCACTCAGGCAATGAAAAGGTCTATGGAGAAACTTAATTTGAGAGGTGGTTCCTACCTCAGACCTGTGAGGGTATTTTCAGACAAGATGTTTCAGCCAAAAAAACCCTTAGCTTTGTTTTATGGTTGACCTACTCTGACCTGTAATAATATCGCTGTGAGTTCTGCTTGTGTTTGACCTTACAGTGAAAGTCTCCAGGTTTCCTCTGGAGAAAAACCCCTCTTATTTTCTGCTTGTCAGGGGAATGGGTTAATAAAAATACTTGACAAGTGTGAGGATAGTGACTTCAATTTTAAAAGTCTCTGAGTCTCTGCACTGGTTGCTATTTATTTTTCAGGAGCTTGGCTTGAATGCGATGACTTAAAGGGGCCGTATTGCAAGAGACATAAAAGATTTGAAGTTCCTCCTTCAGAGATTCATATTGTTATCTGGGAAAAGAAAGCATCCCATGTGCCAGAAGAACTGAATTCACAGTTTCAGAGTAAAAATAGTGAAGATCTTCCTCTTAATAATGTACAGTCAAATTCCACAGTGTTGCACTGTGGTTTTGATAACACTATAGGCAAAACACCTGCAGAACGGCGCAAAGAGGATTCTGTGAGAACTCCAGAGAGGAAACAGCAGCAAGTAGTTGAGGATGAAAGTATTGCTCATCATGGTTTAGAAAGTCTGGCACATGGTGATCTTGTAACACTGATTCTTGAAGAAATTCAAGTTGACTCAGAAGATAAGTCACTGCCAAACGGACGGATGGTGGAAAATAACCTGGTTGTTGAAAGGGGCACACTGCAACAGCAGGAATCAGCTTTTTCACTTAGCACTCCATATACAGGAGAATTTGCTGGAACTAGTCTAGCTATGAATGATGAATCCATGTTACATGAAAATTCCAATATTTGCTTACCGCTAGAAGAGTTGAACCCAGCAAATATTACTCCTCCTGTGCCCAAAAAACATGACCCTGATTCATCTGACTCATTGCCTGCTCAAAGAACAGATGACAGAACTAATTTAGCTAACAGAGAACATGGATTAAATTCAGAACTACTGCTAAACAAGAAGTTAGCTGTAGAAAATACTATACAAAAATCACCTGACTTGAAAGATGCAAGGAAAACTGTAGTTAATTCTCAAGTTGACAGTTCTGCTGCTGCCAGTAATTCTGTTCAGCCTTCACACAAAGACCAAAAAGGAGGATTTGTAGGAAGCTGGGTAAAGAAATTATTAAGCAACAATACTTCTTTTATGCCTTCAAGTGCCTCAGCTCTCAAGAATGAGAGAAGTTGCAAAACTCCCTCGGCGCATAAAGTAAGTGAAGTACGGCTGCCAATTAAGGGCGCGAGTAACTTTGGTGGATTTCAAAGCAGAGGTACAAAGAAAACAACTGAGACCCCGAAGTTACTGGCTCCTCAGAGTAATAATACTCATACTTTATCAAATATCAAAAGATTTTCTCAAAGCACTTGTCTTCCAACAGCAAATCATACCACTGTTGTAGGTCCAAGTTGGAATAAGTCAGGAGGTTCATGGGGTACCTCAGGTAAAGTGACTCAGTCCCATTCTCCTGGCTGTAACTCTGGGAAGGCAGAAGAGTCAGATAGCGACAAAACAAAAAAACTTCGCCTAAAATTATTGAAAAAACTTAATGCTAAAAAGAAGAAATTGGCTTCACTGGATAGATTAGCAGTGGAACAGATGAAACAGGAAAAACCTGTGATTGGAGACATAAGCACCCCATTGCAGATTGAATCTCAAAATGACAGTGAACTATTGCAGAGCTTTTTAAGGGAACTGCAGTATCAGATTGATGTCAGAGGTAATGAATCTGAATTTAATGCAAACCCTATGTCAGGGTGCACTAACCATAATAACACTGATGAAATACTGGCAGAGTTACTGTCCCCTACTTCAACTGTTGCTTCCTTAGAGGCTCCAAAAAGTGAAGAGGAGTGTATGTATATGGAAATGGTGGACAGCAGCGTGGCAACAGCAGTGTCTGATGAGACCAGTGTGCCACAGGCAGCAGTGACAAGTGAGGACCACAATTATTACAGTCCTGTAAAGGACGCTAATTTGGAACTTGATGCAGTAAACAAAGACAGTGTGAAAAAACTTTCTTTTGAAAATCCTACAAGGGATGATATCCTTGAAGACCTGTTCTCCATTTCAGCACCAAGCTCAATGGCAGGTGACATAGATTTACCTCATTTTGACGAAACTCTGTTTGAAACTTAGTAAATACTCGGTTTCTTGGGCTTAAGTATTTTTTCAGTATTATGTATATTTTGAAACAGAGCACTACTAAATTATATTTTATAACTAGTTTAATTGCACACTGGCTGTACTTGAACAATTTACATTTGAGGTATTCTTTTTCTTAACATTTTATTGTAACAAGCAAATCAGGGTTTAATGAATTTTATCTTTCTGAGAAGCAGTTATTTTAGCTATCAGATATGATGATGATTTTTAATTAAAAGCTCCTATGAGTCTTAATTTTTGCTGCTTTTAATACGAAAAACATCCATACTCCAGTGGGTTTGAGAAGTAATTAAGTTCCGTAGTCTTGATGATGTAACGGTGTAAGAAATACTATTTATGTAGTAGTGGTTTATTTTGCAGGATCACTCCACTCCTGAAGTTATTTTGTCCAACATTAAAAAATAAAAAATTTAAAGTACCTTCTGTTATTGGGGAATTTTGCATCCTCTGATATGAGGATCATTTGTAACATTATAAACTTGAGGCTGGCATTCTGTTAGGCTGGCATTCAACTCTTTACAGAATTACTGTTCTACAAGCTCATGCTGATGAATACACCCCTTGGATCCAAGAAAAGACAGATACATGGTGGAAATTTTCCTCAGTGAAGTTACAGCACATACTGAGTTTTCATCCTGGGTAACTGCAAATATAATTTGGCAGAAGGTTATTTTTTTAAGTAAAATTAGTAAGATTCGGTACAGAGTTTGCATCACCAAGAAAGAGTATCAGATGTACCTTTTCGTTAGTCATAGCTGCAAAATCATTTAATAAAAGAAAGGTTTTTAAGAAGTAATTTAACTGTAAGTTAATGCCTATTACTGTTGTCACTTGGAGCTTTTCATGACTCAAACAGTGCACCCCTGTCTGTATGTGAGAGTGCCGAGGAGAAGCAAGGTCAATAGGAAGAAAGTAATGGGAAAATGTAGCAAGACAGCAGTTGAGTAAGCAGAGGGATTCACACCTTGGTGTTTCTGGATTTGTATAGCTTTCATTTTGCTAGATGGGAGCCTTTTTAAAATGCATAGACACACAGCTGAGGGTATTATATGCCAAGTTAGATTAGCTGTACATTTTTCTTGTTCTCAGGAGTAACAAGGATTTCATCAGCAAGTCTTTATATCAGCCATTTTTGGAAGTGTTCTGCATTTTCTCATTGTTTTAGATCCCAAGTTCAAAACATTAAGTGTTCTTTCTTACTTTTCCAGTAGATGCATTTGAACATAATGTTATTACAAGGCATGGCTACAGATTTAAATGGTCTTGGATTGTTTGAACTAGGCTTAAAAAGTGTTTGAAAAACTGTCAGTGGCCCTGAACTCACTGTGTCAACTTATTTCTGCTGCAATTGTGTACATTGTTATCAAACTGATACTTCAGGCAGTGAATGGTTTCATTCTTGAAATACAAGTTTTTGTGAAGAACTTGAGCTTCTTCTTTGTTTTAAATACTGTAGTTGGTAATGTTACAATAGAAATCGAATGGATTCTGAATGTTAACTGCTGGTGTACTGCTGGTGAAATGTTTGCCTGTCTGTGAATTCCCTAATTTAAACCAAAAAAAAGCTGACCAAAATGAGAGTTTGACTTACCCATGAATGGGTTGCAGTGATCTACAGCTGTGACATGGGAGCTCCTTTACCCCTGGCTCAAGACATGACACAGACCCGCAGGGGACTAAAGCAGCGAGCCCGGGGTCAGCAGTGCGGAATTCACAGGGCAACAGGAGGAGGAGACCCTGCTAGAAGATGAGAAGGTCCTGGTGGTAAGGTGATAATGAGGTTCATAGCAGAGGAGGGAGAATATGGGGGCACTCCTGCCATGCAGGTACTCCTAGACAGAAGCAAGAACCTCTGGCCACCGCTGGCACCTCTTCCATAAACTGAAGTTGGGAGCCTTCGGTCTGCAGCTGCATGGGATTCTGTGTGGGTACGTGTATATATGGAAGCTCCAAGAGCAAACAAACAGCACTTGAGATTAAAGTAGGTATGAAAATAAATCTGTTAGTGCCGCATGTTCCTGGCTGCTTTATTTTCCTGAAAGAGTTAACTAAAGATGATGCTGTGCAGATTTGTTTGTTTCCCTAAATGTTTTACTGCCTCTGATCCTGTGCAAGTGAGAATTCAGCTGAGGTGCAGTGAAAACCCCATGACCAAAGAAACTGTTTGGAATTTGGAATGTTACTGGATATTTTGTATTAAGACTAGTTTTAAAATGCAGCTTTTTATTTGCCATGAAGAGAATGCAGTGTATTGTAGTAGTTTTCTGTCAATTAGAAATACACTAGGTGGGCATATAGCAAATACAGCTAGCAGTCAGAAGCTGGCCACTGTATTATGGAGTTTTATCAATGCTCTGGGGTAAATTTCCAAAAGTGTAATGGCTTTGAGCACTGCCATCTTCACCACTAAACCATGTCCCCAAACGCCACATTTACCTGTTTTTTGAACACTTCCAGGATGGTGACTCCACTGTTTCCCTGGACAGTCTGTTTCAATGCCTGACCAGTGAGAAAACCCCAAGTTTTCAATGCCTGACCAGTGAGAAGACTTTTCCTAATAACCAGTCTAACCTCCCACGGTACAACTTGAGCCCGTTCCCTCTTGTGCTGTCACTTATTACATGGGAGAAGAGACTGACCCCCACCTGGCTACAGCCTCCCTTCAGGCAGTTGTAGAGTGATAAGGTCCCCCCTGAGCCTCCTTCTCTGCAGGCTAAACACCCCCAGCACCCTCAGTCACGCCCCATAAGATGTGTGCTCAGACCCTTCCCCAGCTCCATTGCCCTTCTCTGGACACGCTCCAGCACCTCAATGTCCTTCTTGCAGTGAGGGACCCAGAACTGGACAATGAACTCGAGGTGTGGCCTCACCAGTGCCAAGTACAGGGAACAGTTACTGCCCTGGTCCTGCTGGCCACACTATTGCTGACACAGGCCAGGATGCCACTGCCTTCTTGGCCACCTGGGCACACTCGATCGTGTCCAGCCACTGTCAAACAGCACACACCCGCAGGTCCTTTTCCCCTGGGCAGCTTTCCAGCCACTCTGCCCCCAGCCTGTGGCACTGCCTGAGGTTGTTGTGACCCAAGTGCAGGACCCAGCACTGGCCTTGTTGAACCTCATAGGACTGGCCTCATCCCTTTGATCCAGCCTGTCCAGATCCCTCTGCAGAGCCTTGTCAATCTGTGTCTCTGATTTGGGAAAGGCATAATCATGGCACTTACAGTTTAGAATAGTCTCTGCAGAGATGGCACTGTGATTCAGATCTTACTACTTGATGATATATTCAAACACTTTTTATAACAGAGCAAAGGGTGAAAAAAAGGGGCTGGCTTCTCACATCTTGCCTACAATAAACCAGCACATCTGCAAAGGAGCTGCCTGGATGGATTTTGAGCTGTATACCTGCCTAGAGCACTGTTCTAGAAATCTATTCTGGTGCTCATTACAAATCTGATTTTGATCTTGATGTTTTTCATTTATTCTTCTTCCAACACAGTTTTTTGCTTTAAATAATTATCCCCTTCCTGACAATGCAGAAATTAGAGCAATTGTGTCTTGTCTGTTCCTTTTGCACAGCTAAACAGCTGCTCTTCTTGATGTGAGCCCCTTCATGCTCAGAGCAAACCATGTTACCTTTAGAGCAGTTTATGCAGCCCTTAAGTGTGTGCTGTGCTTTAAAATCCACCAGGATTCGGTCTTGGAGTGGAAGAACTTACAGTCTAAGTATAGATCTAAGACAGGGTGCAGACAGAGCAGGAGAGAAGATAAGGTTAATGGGTAACGAGGCTGATGGAGTTTGCAGCACGCTTAGTTTTGCACTGCCGTGCACAAACACGGTGTAGCTGTTTGCAAGGGAGATGCTGCAGCTGCACAGCCCAGGAGAACACGGTGGAGCCATGGAACCCACAAAGGAAATGCGGCGAAAGGAGTGTAAAGAAGTAGGGGCCGGGTGCCTCCAGCTTACGTTTTCGAGAGAGAGACCAAAGAAACCCTCAGGAAGTGCTTCTCCCTGGACGTGGGTCTATATTACTCTTTTCCTGTAAATTACTCTCTAAAGGGGCTTCTCTAATGTCCAAAGCAGGGTGTTGTAGTTTTGTCCCAAGTTTTCTGATGGTGTTTAGACCATTTCAGCTCAGGCTCGTTACCCCTCCACTTCCAGGGAAAAGTGCATTTGCCGAGGGCATGCTCGTGCATGGGAATAAAGCACAGCTTCAGCACAGCCCCACCCCTGCCCTTGCTGCTCCCTCCCGGCCCCGCCGCAGCCCAGTAGGCTGCTCGCCCTCTCCCACTCCCGAGCGGGGCATGTGCCTCACGCGGCCGCTGGCGTGTTCGAAAGGAGGAACCAGGAAAAACGACGTCCGCAGTGACACGGGAAGGGGAAAAAACATGGTGTTTCCGCCCGGTTTCGAACCGGGGACCTTTCGCGTGTTAGGCGAACGTGATAACCACTACACTACGGAAACTCCCGTTCTGCAGTACCCCTTCCGCAGTCCCCCTTGACCGGTCACGAGGAGCACCCGGAACCCCACTATGACCCTAGGCTAGGGGTGACACTCCTCTCGGTGGGACACGAGTACCCCGCTCCCGGGACTGAAATCGGGCGTCGGGCAGCTCTCAGCAGCATAAAGGCTGCGCGGGCCCGTTACAGGGGCCGCGTCTTGCGGGAGGGAAAGAAAAAGACACCTGCGCACCACAAAAACGCCGCGCCCCGTCCCTGGGTGGGCTCGAACCACCAACCTTTCGGTTAACAGCCGAACGCGCTAACCGATTGCGCCACAGAGACGCGCTGACGGCCCCCTTGGCCGACCCACGTCTGATTCCCGCGGCGGTCGGGGCGGGCCCCGGGCTTCGTGTTCTTTTGTCTTCCTGCTGCTTCTCGCTCCTTTTGGGGGCTGCGGGTGCGTGGGTTGAGGTTTTTAATCACCAGCTCTGATGCCTGATTGGTTTTTTTAATCTGAAGAACAGTCCTTTCTTTTCTCTTTGTTTTCTTTTTTGTTTCTGTGGCCCTTTTTTTTATTTACCCAAGGAACTGGGAAGCAGTGAACAAGTAGAAAAAAACAGTGATTAAAGTTCTGATGGTGGTGGGACAGTTGTGGATGGGAGCCTGAAAACTGCTCTCCGAGACAAACGAGCTGGCAAGTGGAAGTTCCGAGAGTATGTGCCAAGGATGAGGAAGGCAAAGATTACCATCACCATATTATTAACATGGCCAGAGTATCCAGCATCTTTCCTTCTAATAATTACAATACCAAAAGGACTAGTTGTGATCAGAGACTTGAAGAACAAAAGACAAAATTCGCCCCACAGTATTCAAAGATATTTGATAATTATTTGCAAGAGATAATGGAAAGCGGTAACAGTGGCAGAAATGAGATAGGGCAAAAAAGATTTCTCAAAGCAGAGTGGAGAGGAAGATCTGGGAATCTGCCACCCAGGCAGCCTCGTCTCAGCTCTAAAAAGTCTATAAAGTGAATTATTAATCAATTTTCAGCCACCTTAAAGGTAATAAGGTGATAATGGCAGCAAACATGAGTTGTGAAAACCAGATCAGCAAAGACAGACTCTAGATGGATGAGGGTCAAATCAGGGAATACTTCAGCAAATTTCATGTACATAAATCCATTGGACCTGATGAGATACACCCACAGGTGCTGAGGGAGTTGGCAGATCCATTGCAAGGTCACTCTCCATCGGTTTTGATCAATCACAGCAACTAGGGGAAGTGCCCAAGAACCGGAGTAATGCACACTTCCCCACCATCTTCCAGAAGGGCAAGAAGGATGACCTGGGGAACTATAAGCTGGTCATCTGCACGTCGATCCCTGGGAAGGTGATGAATCAGCTAATCCTGGAAACTATCTTCAGGCACATCAAAGACATAGAAATTACCAGCAGTGGTCAGTATGGCTTGAAAAAGGGGAAGCCATGCTTGACAACTTGATAGACTTCCATTGGCCTGGTAGAGGAGAGGAGAGGAGAGCAGTGGATATTGTCTACCTGGACTTCAGTGAGGCCTTCAACACTATCTCCTGCAAGATCCTTGCAGAGAAGCTGTTGCTGTGTTGGTTGGATAAGCAGATGGTGAGGTGAAATGAAAAGTGGCTGAACAGCTGGGTCCAGAGGGTGGTGGTCAGTGGCACAATGTAGCTGGATGCCAGTAACCAGCAGTGTACCCCAGGGATCAATACTACACAACATAATGGTCTGGATGATGGGCCAGAGTTTACCCTCAACAAGTTTGTAGACAGCACCAAACTCAGAGGAGTGGCAGACAGACCAGAGGGTGGTGCTGCTATCCAGAGGGACCTTGACAGTTTGGAGAAATGGGCTGATAGGTACCTCATGAAGCTCAACAAGGAGACGTACAAAGTCCTGTGGACAAAAAAAATCTTATACACCATGGCATTCTGGGGCCACCCATCCAGAAATGAACTTGGCAGAAAGGAATTTGGGGGTCCTGTCAGCAACGGGCCTTTGTTGCCAAGATGGTGAACGGTACCCTGGGTCACATCAGACACAGCATTGCCAGCAGGTTGAGAGAGGTGATTCTGCCCTTCTGCTCAGCTCTGGTGAGGCCACACATGAAATGCTGTGGGTAGAGTTAATTTTCTTCACAGTAGCTGGTATGTAGCTGTGTTTTGGATTTGTGCTGGAAATGGTGTTGATTGTCAGGGAGATGTTTTAGTTACTGCTGAGCCGGGCTTACACAGAGTCGAGGCCTTTTCTGCCTCTCACACCACCCCACCAGCAAGAGGGCGGGGGGTGCACAGAGAGTTAGGAGAGGACACAGCTTGGACAGCTGACCCCAGCTGATCCAAGGGTTATCCCATACCATATGGCATCATGCTCAGCATTATAAATCTGGGGAAAGAAAGAGAAAGGAGGGAATGTTTAGAGTAATGGTGTTGTCTTCCAAAGAAGCCATTATGTGTGATGAAGCCTGGCTTTCCTGGAAATGGCTGAACACCTGCCTGCCTGTGGGAAGCCGTGAATGTATTTATTGTTTTTCTTTGCTTGTATGCGTGGCTGTTTCTTACCCTTTTCTCACTTTCACCCTTCTGATTCTCTCCTCCGTCTCAGTGTGGGGAAGTGAGCGAGTGGCTGCGTGGGGCTGAGTTGCCGACGGGTTAAACGATGACAAAGAGACACAGAGGGTGAGGAGGAGGAGGCTATGCCAGGGGGCCCAGAGGGACTACAGGTTCTGTCTTCCAGCTCTGTGTTTTGATCTGAATTTGTACAAATGGAGTATGAAGACAGTAAGGAAAAGGAAGAAGCCTGTGAAATGTGGAGAAGGAGGACTTTTCAAGGCGATGCTCTGTCTGCTCCCACAATGTCACTCTCTTGGCTGTGCAAAATGAATACAGCATTTAAAAACCTGCAGCATTGCCCATTTCTTCGTGCTGCACTTCACATTTCCAGCTCTGTTCATGCGCTCTGTTGGGGGTTTGTCAGGGTTCAGCACGGTTGCAGTGCTGAAGCAGGCTGACGTGGCGGCAGGTAGTCACCCACACGTGTGTGTATGCACCACATTGGATGGTGCTGTGGTGCTTTAAGTTTGCAAAGCAGAGTGCTAATATTAACCAGCCAGTCCAAGGGGCTTGTGTCCTGTTGTATTTATGACAAAGCATGACAGCTGGGTGTCACCTGGTATTTATATATGGGAGCTTCACATGAGCAGCTTTTATTTTATGGAGAGACACACTTTCTTGGGGTCCTTGCTGCCGAGCGCTGATCAGAGTGCATGAGAGGAGAGATGAACATCCCAAAAGATATTTATAGATCTGTGTTCCCCGTCCTTTCCTCTTCACTATGAAAGCAATTCTACAAAAGGATTATTTTGACTGGCTGTTCAAGGTTCCAGAGGAGGAGATTAATGTGCAGGAAGCCTTGCAGCACAAATGGAAAAGCTCGCTGGCTTTGCACATTTTCGTGAGCTTCATGGCTCACTGTGTCAAGGTTATCTTCCTCAGACAGGACGATGTGGATGTCAAACAGCCATGCAGCAAGCGAAAGGGCTGGGATCTGACAGCAGCTGCTGAAGCACAGAATTGCCTGTGCCTGAAGAGGTTTGACCACAGCTGGGGGTTACAGAGGGTGCAGGCACTGTTCCCCAAGGTACAAGCTATCCCTCCCCACACACCCTCTTTTCTTTTTCAGTCTGCTTGGGAAAATTCCTTATTTCAAAAGGCCAAGTGAGACGTGATGGAGGTGTCTTGCACTGATCTTTCTCCCAGGTGAACAGCGTTTTCCAGTGGTGCCAGCTTCGTCTGATCCAGACAGTGATCCTCTGTGTATGTGTAGGTCTCAGGGAGAGGCAACAATTTAGTGGGTAGATATGGAAGAAGCTGTTTGCAGAGTCATTTTGGCCCCGTCTTAGCCCTCCCTTGCTCAGGCAATCCCCCAAATTGAAAAAAATTGCCAGAAATTTCAGCCCTTCTACCCTGCAGCTATTCCAGTGCCAAGGAGTATGAAAAGGTAATATTCCTCCCCACAAGGGGTTTCTGCTCTGTCTGACTATACTACAGTGTTGCCTTGCCATGGTAAAGGGATGGGACTTCTTCTTCCATGTCTCACATACTACTTTGATTTCCTCTGTCTTTCCTCAAGCAGAGCCCTCAGAGCGATGCTGCACTTAAAAAAAAAACCCAACAAAACCAAGCCCTGCAGGTCATATTTTAAGGCAGCTATACCAAAGAGGTTCTCGCTAGCAAAGCTTTTTTCTTCCTGCACACCCAGAAATCATTTTAACAAGCCCTGGAGTTGATGTCATGCTTTTTTTTAAATTGCAGGGAGGAGTGTGAAACCCTGCTTTCCTCCACACATACATGTGGGATGGCTTTGGAGCAAACCTTGCTCAGAGGAGGTAACAGGCTGGGTTTCTAGCAAAGCACCAGGGATGTCAAGTGCCAAAATTCTAAATTGTCCTGTGATGCCTAGAGGTGCCAGAGGACAGGTGGTAATCAGAAGTGGCAGAGCAGAAGAGCAAAGTGGGGATGAGTGTGTTGTGAGAGGCACTGAACAGCAGCAAAGCAAAGAGTTGGAAAACAAGCGGACAAGGAGAAAGCGAGGCATCAACAGCTCAGCTCT
Organism: Atrichornis clamosus; assembly: GCA_013400975.1. Classification (NCBI taxonomy): domain Eukaryota; kingdom Metazoa; phylum Chordata; class Aves; order Passeriformes; family Menuridae; genus Atrichornis; species Atrichornis clamosus. Next base: position 23,422 of record WBMZ01010932.1, on the reverse strand, counting down.
CGCGACCTGGGCAGCACACAGGGTGAGGGATGGGAGATGGGTCAGCCAGCTGGAAAGCCTGCTGGCGTACACTCCTGGTATGCTGTGGGGTTTTTTGCATTATGGCAACTTCACACAGCAGCCTGATTCCTACCCACTTTTATATGAGACTTCTGCTGAATAGAAGTTACCGTTGGGAAGTCTTTGATAGCAGGGAAGTGTGTGTTTTCTTGGCAAGTTGGAGCAGGCTCGTGTGCTTGTACTGCCACTTGTAAATCAAAAGCAAGCTGCAGGCTGCCTGGTAGGTTTGCACCGGCGTAAAACAGGCAGAGGAAGGAGAAGGCTCAGTGCCTGCTGCAGGAGGATGATTGGGAATCATTCTGCCACAGATGCCCCGAGGACCTGTGCTGTCCCCTTTGCCCTCTCCTGTCAGCAGCTCCCTCCTGCCTGCCTGTGTCCGTGCACAGCTCCTTTCTTTACAGTCATAACATTGATCTCTGCTTAGACAATATTCCTCTTTTGATTTAGTTCCATAACCAATTTTAGATGATGGGGTTTTCTTCTCAGAAGATTGGTAGATGCTTAGCATTAAATACCATCCCTAAATACCAGCGAAAACCCTGTGCTCAATAGACCACAAAACGTAAACATTGATGTTCAAGTAAGAAAAGATCATCTTCTGGGGAAAAAGAAAACTTTAACCTGAATAACCTTATCAAAGAGCTATTGTGCTTCTCATTTTGTTCTTCGATTTGGGTTTTTTCCTAAAGCAAATTTGGCAAAAGACAAAAATCTAAAGAAAATATCACAGGCCCAATCTAAACCTAGATACTCTTTGTGGCCTTGCTTCTCATGCAGTTATGTCTGTGTGGGCTCTAGGGAAGGTCGCCCACAAAGACAGCCTTTTCCTACTAAGATAACAGTAGGTCACAGCTCACAGTGTTAACCACCCACCTCTCAGCCAGTTCATTGCTGTATATTTGTTTATACCCAAAGTATGTGAGAGTTTTCCATATCTTATAGTACAGATTATAAAAATTTGCATGATAGAGAAACGGATGAAAACACCATTTTAGGTAAATGTGTTCCCATTGAACGAGATGGATTTTGCAGGTTGGCTCCTGCTGGGAACTCCTATCTGGCTGCGTCCCAGCCAGGGAGCAGTAACCAGTTGTCTGGTCATGTTATGGATGCTGGGCAGCACTCAGACCTTTTGAGTAGCACATGGTGAAGCAGAGACAGAGAGAGAGAGACGGGATAAATGTTATACAGGGCTAAGTCCAGTGGAAATCTTACCTTTTATTAGTGTTAAATTCCTCCTAAAGGTAAGCGTCTTTCATAAGGCTTTTCCCCATCAGAACATGGGCTAAAGGGAACTTAGTAGTTAGGGTCAGTGAGTGACGTGCACTTTAGATGAGGATACTTTCCAGCCATCTGACAAAAGCTGTGGGACTTCCTGCAGCCATCTGTATTGAGTTTGCATGGCAATGTTTTGGTAGTGGAGGGCCACAGCGGTGGCTTCTGTGAGAATCTGTCAGAAGCTCACCCCGATGTCTGACAGAGCCAATGCCAGCCAGCCCCAAGCAGACACACTGCTGCTCAAGCCTCAGCCCATCAGCGATGGGCATAGCACCTCTGGGATAAGACTTAAGAAGGGGGGGAAAAGTGAGGGGGCATGGGGCGGGCAAGAAGGTGTTTAAAGATACAGTTTTACTTGTCATCACCCTTTGGCTTGTGATATGGAGGCCTGGGGTCTCCTCACTGGTGAGACCGATGGAGATGTGAGCAGGGACGGCATCTACCTGAGAGCAACAGCGTTACTGAGACTCAACAACATGATTTCTCCTCCCAGCTACTCGTGGAGTGGTCAGGCACTTGCCGACCATGCTGTCATACCCTGACTGGTTTCTTCCAGCCTTCTGCTGTTCCACACAGCTGGCCAGATACTCAGACATACTTCAGAGATCAAGGTTTCTATTGTCCTCCTGTGTAGGTAGGGCTATAGGTATCTTTGCACATTATGTATCCTCTTAGATCACAGACATGTAATCTCTCATTTCTCTGGGCTTCATCTGTATAGGATGAGAGAACGAGCCTGCAGTTGGTGTGACAGGCACTGGAGCACACGGTACTGCCACTCTCCCGGGAAACCATAGGAAGTGCTTCATGATTCAAGATAAGACCTTCACTTCCTCCTTTTGTGCTCATAGCACTGAGCTGCCACCAAGGCTGCACCGTCCACTCTGATAGCCCACTCACAAAATGGACCAGGAGACCCTGGGGAGCTTCGTCCTGCTTGCCATTGTCACCCTGATAAGTGTTGTCCAGAACGGTAAGACAAAAATATTTCTTTTTAATGAATTTAAGGAATAAAAGGCAGCTGAGGAAAGTTCAGGATGACATCTGCTGAGCTGATCTTTTGATAGATAATCTCTGGTTATAAATGTATGCATGCTTAGGCATGGCTTTGGCTTTAGAAATGATCTTCTAAGTGTGGGATTTTGTGTGCCATTGTGGCAGTATCCTGACAGTCACATGGTCCTGGTCTGTGTGTGATATTCTAGAGTGAGTTTGTTCTACGTTTCAGCCAATGCAAGGACTGATACGCTGGGACACCCTGTGGCAATATGCATTTTGATTTGATGACTAGGACCTCCTTTCCTGACCTAGGTCCCTGCTGTGGTCAGCCAGGGCTCCTTCCAAGCTGGAGCAGGGGCTGAATCCCTGGGGGCTACAATGGGTCAGACTTTGCATGGAGCTGAGTGAAGGGGACAGAACTGCACCGCCTCATTGGAGGAGCCTGTGTGGGCTATTTGTGGGCAGGCAGCTCTCCTGGTTTCCTGCACCTCCAAGTCCTACAGTGTAATTAATCTCAATTAAATGTGATCCCAAGAATACTGCACGTTTCCTGTGATGGTGAATGTTCCTTTTCTAGCTCTTATTCAGACCTCATATAGTCCCTACTATTCTTCAGGGGTTTTAAAATAAAACAAGTTTCTCTTCTGTGCAAATTTGATTTTAACTTCACCATCTTTTCTTACAAATACTTTCTTTAGCAGGAAGTTCTGCCCGTAATACAAAGAAAGGAGTGAGTTTTGCCTCAGCTGCACTGAGTTTGGTTCAAAGAGATTCAGCAGTGGGATAGGGGGCTGGTGAAAATTCCAGAAATTTTTAGTGAAGGCTTCTTATTATAAATGGGAGATTCCCACTCAGCACAAACTCCACATTCAGTCCTAGGAAATGGGCTATTCTTGGGCTGCTGCAGAGAGGGGAAGTGGTGGGAGCCTAGCTGCCAAAGAGGAAAAAAAATGTAGATGCAGGCTGATTTAGTTTCAACACAGGCACTAAATACCGCATCATTTAACCCAATGTTGTTTTCTCGTAAATGCACAGCGTGTCACATCTCCAGAATGTGGCACACTGAGACCAGAGCACACTCTGTAATTACGAAAATATGTCACATACGCATTACTTGCTACATTATCATATGACTTTATATACAGTTTTCTTTCCTCTCGGATATGTCAGACTTCCATCCATGTACTTTTACCTCATAGAAAGCTGTCTGTGAAGTTGTTGCCCCAACTGCTACAAAGGGGAAGCAAGATGCTTGGCAGAGGACTGCCAAGCACGTGAGGCAGACAGCCCTAAGCCATGATTTCAAGCCTTGCGTCATCTGATTTCCTCTTCTCCGGGTTTTGTCTAGAAAGACCAGACCTGATATGCAGTCTTGCAACAAATGCAATAATTAAGGCAGTAGAAATGTTTGTTAAGGGCTATCAGTTGTACTGAACTCTTGCTATGGCTCTCATTCAGCAAAACACTTGGGCATCTGCTTGGCTGTCCCTAAGTGCAGATCAGTACCATGTAAATTTGTGATTATATCCTTTTCTGCATTGAATGAAGGATTAGAAAACAGCTTGGGTGAATGCTGTTATTCCTAAAGATGGAAGTGGGCTATGGTGCTGCCCCAATCTGACGTCCATTTACTGTGACCTTGTTCATGAAGGAAATCACCATACCACACAGAGTGACTCGTGAGGCCACATACCACTGAGTCACGCATGCAGCTTAAAGTTTTTGCTTTCGTCAGAGAGATGTTGCAAACCAGCAGCTTTCAGAGCAAATCAGTGGTCATTGCTGAGCAGATCAGGATGGAGGAAGCAAAGTTGAGAGAAAGAAGGGGCATGTGTGCCAGCACTGGCGAGGTTGGATCATCATCTCCCAGTTTCTGTTGGCGTGGACTTGTGAAACAACCAGACTTACATTCAACTCTTCTTGCACATTCCCTTGACCAGAGTGGGACTGCCACTGTTCAGGCTCTGGGCAGTCTGTGCAGCCTTGGAACCTCAGGGCATTATCTCCTGGAACAGCTGAGCTGAATTAAACCTCTCCACTCCAGCCTTGCTCTGCTCACTCATTTCATGCTGGCTTGTGAAACCACTCTCTTGCGTCTCAGCACTGTGGAGCCTCTCTGCAGCAGCATGCTGATATTTGGGAAGTGGCAGCACCTGCAGCAGTGGAGAGGGAGATAAGTAGCTTACTTGGCTTTCTCAGAAGCTGTGATATTTTCTAGTGAATTCAGATGTATGCTAAAAGAAAGGGAGGAGATATGCTACCCGTGAGCCTGTGCACTCCCAGACCTGCAGAAAGTGATCTCCCATCACTGCAGCTTAGCATTGGACAAAAAGGTGCTGATCGACCTAGTCCTTTTCACCGAGGCCCTCTTAGTGGCTGTAGGCAGGGTCACAACGTGTTGCCAAAGGCTGGGCTGGTGTGTGGATGGAGGTGCAGAGAACTCCTGGTGGCTGTGCCAGCGGAGTGTCCTGATCTGTGTCCTGATCTGTGTCCTCCAGGAGCCGGGGCTGCAGCCTGGCTCAGAGTAGGGATGCTGGCTTAAAGCACCATGGGGTTTTCTGCAGAAGGACTGTATGTACCCAGGGGATCACACAATACTGCAAAGTGAAAAACTCAGCAGTTTTCATTAAAGACAATGGAAGTACAAAAGACCTATTTACAGCATAAATGAGGGGGGAAAAAAAAGGCATCTCTTCAGGTTGCAGGAATGAAATCCTGCAGCTTATCTAGTTAAATTTTTATTGTTATAACAATGTATTTCCTGATGAGCTATCTTTTATGTGTGTATGTGGTTAATATTCTAAGCCACGGAATGATTTGGATGCACTGAGATGGGGTGCACAACAACAGAAAGCTTGCAGCTTGTAGCCTGCCAGAACTCTCTCTGGTGCATTTAGACATATGATTGATGGTCTCTGGTTTAGTGTCATCAGATAAAACGTGTTTGTCAAGAGCATGATACATTATCTTGAGGTGCTGCATTTTTGCAGCAGCTAGCACTCTGACACAGCTCTGTTGCTTAAAAGGAGGATACACAGAAGATGGACACACAGAGATCAGCCATTAAGACCAGACTTTCTATGGGCCTTTCTGGGAAAAGAACCAGCCCTGCAGGATGTCCTTGGTTTGGCAAATGGGTTTCACTATAAGAGAATAGACTCCCTTGTCTCCCCGCTCTGTTGGAGAGCAAGGTTTGGGGTTGGCAGCTCTAACTGGAAAAGCTCTTTTCCCACTGGGAGCTCAAAGGACCGGGTCAGGGCAGTGCTTCTGCAGCAGAGGTGCAGGCTGCCCAAAGTGCAGTGAAGCAGGGATTGGAGGTGAGAGCCTGCTACCAGTCACACAGGCACACGTGGAGGTGCCTGAGGTGTCTTTGCACTGCACCCTTGCCCAGAGGGTTTGGCTAAACCTGTGTGACACAGAGAGCAGTCTGGCCACATCCTGCACCTCCATCATCCATGCCTTCTCCTGCTGTCTGTCCAGCATGGGTGCTCATAAGAACAGAGCTGAGCCCAAAAAGCTCAGCTTCTGCAATATCTCCAAATTACATCTCAGACTGAATACTGTGTGGTTTTTTTAACAGCTTTTTTTGCTAACAAAGTGGAGCATGAAAGCAGACACTGCAACAGCAAGGGGTTCCAGCGGCAGGGATCCTCCTGTTTTGACCGTGTCTACACTGCCAAGTGAGTAGACAAGAACTTAGGTGCTGGGGAGGGCAGAGTGGGGTTCATTGTGCTCTTCACTATGGTTTAATCCAAACCCTTTTGGGGGCCAGAGTTGGGTTCCAAATGCCCTCGGATGAATGCATTGTACATAATCCCTTTCTGTGCGTGTTGACAGTGTTCAGACGTGATTCTCCAATATGTTTGCTACGTGAACCCAGCACCCTTCTGGACACCATATGCTGCATCTATATAGGCCTTGTATCCATTATGAGTACCATGTCCCTTCATTTGGGAGCCAGGTCACCCTTCCGTGCTGGAAGTGTGACACAAGATCAGACAGAGTCCCAAGGGCACTGCAGCTCAAAAGGAAAGAGTCAGCAGAGACACCAGCCTGCTGAGGGGTGGGTAGGTGGCAGAGTTTTACAAACCCCTTGGTCTCTGGCACCTCCCTTGGCGCACAGCTCTCCACTTCCCCACTTCTCTGCCACATAGAATCGTTCTCAATTTCTTCACGTTTCTCCATCAGAAAGGATTCCCAGCTGAAGGAAGCAGCTGGAAAACATTCCTGTTCCCCTGGAAAGACACAGGTTAACACTGTGAGACACTCTTATTTGTGATGCAGTTCTACTTTTGTTGGTTTCGTTCAATAGCTTGATTAATATGTCTCAATTGAAAGGATTTTAAGCCAATAAAGCTCACAGCATCTATTATTCATCAGCCATGGTCAAACAGGTTAGGGATAAATTGGCTTCACAGGTGCCAGACATGTGCACAGGATGGTTTGTTTTCCTCATCAGGCAGGACACAGGCATCCATTATCTGACAAGGAAGCAGGGAAGCAGATATATGGGTGAGGAGCTGTGTTCAGACACAAACACACGGATCAGCTCCTGGCAGGTGAGGGGCCTCCCACTGCCCTGGGGTGAAAGTCTATCCTCAATGGCATTAGTGCAGCCCAAATTCACAGCCCACCATTCTCTGCTGGTGAAACACATTGATTTTGTTTCTCTTCCCCTCTGTTCTGATTTCTCTGCTATAAATTCCATTCCAGCCAGAACTGTGGACATGCATACCCTACGTTTCTTGCTGTGCTTTGGTGTGCTGGCCTTCTCTGCAGCCAAGGTAATACTCCTTTTTTTTTTGCACCCCAATCTTGCACCATATTCAGCAAGGGATGGCGAGTGCTTTGGAAGTTACACTTCCAGGGACCAACCCTTCTGCAGCAGGGGAATCTGTCTTCCCCTCCTGTCCTGCAGCTAAGCATGGTGCTTAAGTAGCAGCACTCTCATGGCATGTCTTGTGCCAACAGATGTGGTCCCAGACATGATTCAAGGTCATCCAGGCCAGGGAGATTTCTCACACTGGCATTATGGATAAGTTCCCTTTGTTTTGGGTGAAGGGTTTAGTACTTGGTTGCTGGATGCCACATTATTCGGTTTGGGGACTGGAAATGGGCTCATTTTATTAAATTACCAGAACTGCCAGCCCTCCCCTGTGCTGAGGGCAGCCTAGGATTATTTACCTGCATTTCCAATTGTGATGCCCTTCAATGCAATGTGACTTTACCTCAAATTAAGATGAGTACTTACCTGGAGTTCATGGCTATTCTTTTTGGAAAAAGTAGTTTCCTGACCAGGAGAAGAAGGGCTTTTGTCTGCAGTTATGGGAAAAGCTAGAATTAGTGGGGAAAGCCCCTTTTTATGTGCTCAGAAATTAGTACTGTACCACAGTATATTCTCCACCTGCTCCTAATGAAGCACCTCTACCGGCTGCCTTTTATTTCTGGTGAGGACAGTGCCTGAGTTGGCACCCTCTTTCCTGAGCCTGGCATGACCCACACTGGGTTTCACAAAGTCATAGAATGGTTTGGGCTGGAAAAGATCTCAAATATCGTCTCATTCTAGCTCCCTTGCCAGGGGCAGGGACATCTTCCACTAGGCCAGATTGCTTGAAGCCCCATCCAGCCTGGCCTTGAACACTTCCAGGGACAGGGTATCCACAACTTCTCTATGAAACCTGTGCTAGTGCCTCATTACACTCATAGCGAAGAACTTCTTCCTTATATAAAATCTAAACCCGCTGTCTTTCAGGTTAAAGCCATTCTCTCTTGTCCTATGAGTTCATGTCCTTGTAAAAAATCCCTCTCCAGCTTTCCTGTAGTCTTCCCTTAGGTACTGGAAAGATGATTTATGAGTGTGTGCTCTGCAGTGGGCACAGTTATGAGCTGGATTATACCCACAGAGTCTTCAGAAAAGCTGGAGTGAGGGCAAGGCAAGTGCTCTGTTTCCCACTCAGAGGTGTCCATCCCAGTTCCAGTGCTTGTCCCATAACCCAAGACTGCAGATTCCTGTTTCCCAGTCTGGCCCAGGCAGCAGATGGGGACAGTATATTCAGTGAGACCTGGGCTGGTGTTTGTAATGCCTTGTTTTGCCCTTTACCCAGCTCCTGCTGCCTTTGCTGGCCTGATGTACTTGTTTGTGAGGCAGAAGTACTTTGTGGGCTACCTCGGAGAGAGGACTCAGAGGTAAGGACTTGCAGAACCTCTTTACAAAACCCAGAATGTGATAGCAGCACAGCTGGATCTTGCCACTTCCACAGGCACAGCCACTGGCTCGCGGTGCTGCCTGCAGCAGCTGCTGGCATTGGGTAGCACAGGAGAGCCCCTATCTTGGATGAATGGGAGTGACTGTGGGAGATGTCGGGTGTGCAGTGGCAATGGGGTCAGGGGGCTGCAGCTCCTGCTCACAGCCTCTGCAGGCACAGGTTTGCATGTTTGTGCCACTATTTGCACAAGATTGTCCTTTCATACTAATAAAGCCTATTACACACATGTGGAACAAAGTTGTCCCACAGCCTATGATGGCTGAGAATACATTCAATTCCCTCTGGACAGACGTTTTAGTAAGCAGTAGTCTATGCTGAAAACAGAAGGTCAAATACAGACCCAAACTGATCCTGAAAATGACATTTAAGACCTCGCAACTGCCTTACAATGCAAGACAGAGCAGAAATTTGTCCCCTCTGTCTCAGCCCCTGCGGTCTTTCAGCTGGTCTCAGCAGCAAAGTCCAAGGTCTGAGGGTTCTCGCGTGAGGTGGCAGACATTAACAAATTGCTTTCCCCCATTTCTCTCTCCTCAGCACTCCCGGTTACTTGTTTGGAAAGCGCATCATTTTGTTCCTGTTCTTCATGTCTGTGGCTGGAATACTCAACTACTATCTCGTCTTCTTTTTCGGAAGTGACTTTGAAATACACATTAAGACAATAACCAGCGCGATCTCTCCATTGCTGCTCATACCCTAACTCCCCGCAGCACCGAGGGGCTCAGTGTGCTTCATATATTGATACCCAGAACCTGCCATAGTTCAACTGTTTAAGAAATGAACCCATAACCCAGTAAGATTTCTGTAAATCTCATGCTTGACAGGCTCTGTAGTTTGATTTAACCTTGCTTTTTTCTTCAGGAAGAAGATTTATCATGAGCACTTGGCACATCCAAGGACTGGTAGCAACTTTCAGTTAATTCTTTACAATTTTTTTCTCTAAAGTGCAACTTGCAAGCTGATTGCATGACTGGAAGGGACATTGTATTCTTTCTTCGTAACTGTGTTGTACTTAGCTTTTGTCCCAAAACCCAGAATCCTCTCAGTATCATTCCTGACTGAAGGCTTCCACAGTTATCCTCAAAGTCAAGAACAGCCTTTCACCAGCATCCCACGTACCCCTGCCCACACAAAGACATGGACCAGCCTCTTCACCTACCCTTTCCCTCCTACCTGTTGATGACCAAGCTCTTGCTGTTGAAGGAGGGTGGCAAACTGGCCCCCCTCTGGTCTCCCTTGATAAATATTCATGTGTGTAACACTCACCACACTGACCTCATTTACACTTCAGCCTCTTTGTTCTCCCAGAGCTGGGAAAAGCAGTGGTGTGTAAATGAGGAGCCGGTGGGTTGCCGGTGGGGTTTGGTTTGTTTTGATCGGCTTAGTTTAATGAAACAATCTAAAACGATGAAATCTGTCTGCTGCCACCCTCTTTGCCCGGTGCGTGATCTCAGTGCTCCATGGCTCAGCAGCTGGCCGGTGAGGGAGCAACGGGAGTAGCACGGGGCTCTTTGTGCGACCTGCTCATCGCCCTGGGCGCGGCCCCGAAAGGACGAGCTTAAAAACTCCCTCTCCGTGAGCAAGTTCAGTGTTCTGCCTCCAGCAGAATGTGCCCCACCAGCCCGCCGAGGAGCGCTTTGATTAGCGGTGCGCACTGAGGTTGGCAAACAGGTCGTTGCAATCTTTTCAAACACTGCTACCCTACGAGTGCTTAAGCTCTTAAGCCTGTCTGATTGCCGCGTGCAGGATGGATAAAGCGGTATTTTATGACTCCTTCGAGAGGGAACGAGACTCCTCGCTATGGGAGAAGAGGGTTTGCAGAGCTGTGCACAAAAGCAGGCGTAGGAAGCCATCTGCTTTTGTACTACACCGAGGCTGGAGGGTTTTGGTGATGCCTGATGGGACAGAGGTGCTTGTGCACAGCTGCTCTCGTATGCAGCAGGCCATTCACACTGCCCAAATAACTTTGTGTGTGTGTGTGTGTGTGTCTTCTACAGGAATCTTAGATATGAAAGATTAGTAATAAACACATTTATTGCATGACATTGTAAAAGTTGTCACTGCTTAGAATAGATAATTAAAAAAATATAATCTAGCCTTCTAACCTGTATCTACTGAGACACCTTATTCCCAGGTATGATACTCATGTTCCTCCCCTTCCATCCTTCTCAAGTGACCGTAACACACTCCAAACACTCCTCACACCGTGTGTTTCTGCCATAGCTCTCTCCACAGCTCATGCCAGCTGCCTATCCTTGGTGACCTACTACCCCTCCGCCCCATGGGGTCAACCCGTCAAGGGATGGCAGCACCCCAGGAGGAGAAGGGCAACCCCTGTGGCCTGGAGCTACAGAGCTCTTCTGCATTGCTGGGATCAGCAAAGGCTCATGCTGGCATCACCTTTACCTGGTTCAGAGGAGGAGAAGCTTCACCGGCACCAGTTCCTGCTCTGCAGCCTATTTGGTCTCCCCGAGGTTTGAGATGTGTTTATGGAAACCATTATTTGTGGGAGGTGACTCTCCCAAATCTGTGTCCATTTTGCAGGTCTCCCCACATGGTTGAGTCTCCCCTGGGGCCTTTTTGTCCTCTATACCAAGAAGCAGCTCACCTGACCTCCTTCTTTCCCCTGTTAGCAGAAGAAGAGGCGCTCCACCAGCCAGCTCTAAAGGGCAGAGGATTCCAATGCCTGTTTTGGGTCAGATAAACTATCACAGCACTCTATGGTCTCTCCATTGGGCTTGATGATCCTTGTGGGTCCCTTCCAACTCAAGATACTCTATGATTCTCTGTTGACTGGATGGTTGTTTTTTACACAGTTGTACTTAGGAAAGTTTAGGTCATCTTCCAGAGGAGCTAAGGCCCATCTTTTTCTGTAATCTTTTATTTTGCAAGAATATCTTCTACTTGCTTCCTCAAAGCCTTTCTGATAACAAAAGAGGTTAAAATGTAGGCAAAATCCATTTTCCATCTATCTATGAATGGAAATAGTGGTAGTATCAGACAAACAGGTGGCATATAAGTTGATCACTATGTAAATTCTTGGTGAATATCACGCTGTGTTTTCCAGGCTACAGACAAGCCTTGTGGTTGCATTTGCCTTTCCACTCTTTCTGTGGAAGGAAGGCAATGCCAGTGGTATCTGGGCTTTTCCCACTGTGTTAGACAGCTCCAGTTTTTGTTTTCAGCAGCAAAACCACCCTGATCTTGTTGGTACAGTTGTCAGCACTTAGCACACTAGCTACTCAGAATGCTGCACACACAGGCTGTTTGCAGGAGGGTTGGACTAGATGACCTTTAAAGGTCCTTTCCAACCCAAACCATTCTATGATTCTATGATTCTAGAGATACACATGCAAAAATACAAACACCACTGTAAAAGATGTACAGATGCATACCAGTGTCACAAACACAAGAACATGCGAGAACCTACTGGGCTGCACTGCACATGGTGATGTGGTTGGGGGCAGAAGTGACAGTCCCCTCTGATGGCTTCTGCTTAAGGCTGACTTGGAAGTTCCAGGGGCCAGCAGCCACATTTGGTGCAATGCAGGGCACAGCATCTCCTGACGTGGAGCCACATCTGTGTATGAACAGCTAATGCCTCTCAAGTCTGCTGATCAGCAACAGTGTGGCCAGCAGGACCAGTGAAGTGATCACGTCCCTGTGCTCAGCACTGATGAGGCACTGGGGACCTTATTGCTCTCTACAACTGCCTGAAAGGAGATTGTAGAGAGGTGGGGGTCAACTTCTTCTCCCAAATAGCAAACAACAGGACAAGAGGAAATGGCCTCAAGTTGCACCAGAGAATGTTTAGATTGAATATTAGGTAAAATTTCTTCCCTGAAAGGGTGGTCAGGTGTTGGAACAGGTTGCGCAGGGAAGTGGTGGAGCCATCACCCCTGAACATATTTCAAAGATTTGTAGATGTGGCACTGAGGGACATGGTTTAATGGTGGATTTGGCAGCGCTGTGTTAACAGTTGGACTTGATGATCTTACAGGTCTTTTCCAGCCTAAATGACTCTGTGATTCTATCATTGTGCCGATGCTGCTAATTGTCCCATTCACTGTACTGCCAGGCTGTGGGCTTTGCTTCATCAGAGGTGGCCTGGCTCATTGCCATGGTGTGCCACTGCCACACCTCATGGCTGTTCGTGCATCGAATTCCCAGGTACACCAATAAACATTCTGTCTGTGTGTGGATGCACATAGGCACGGTGTGTTTAGTAGCTATATATGCATGTTTGTATCTATCTATCTATCTGTGTATCTATCTGTATTGTAGGTGCTGAGTCATGTGAGTGCTGGAGGCTGTTCAGGGAAGGCAGGCAAGCAGGTTGCTCAGGCACCAGCCCTCTCAGCAGCTTGCAGGCTGTGTACATCAGAGACTGCAGAGACTGCTGGAAGCCGGGATATCGCAGGTTGCTTTTGATCTGCTGACAAAGGCCTGGAATACATACAGTATTTCTGCCACAGTAACCGCATCTGCTTTCATACAGCACTACAACCCTCTAGTGGAAACTCGGCCCTATTGGCGTGCTGGTGCTGCTGGCCGTGGCATGATCCATTCCCTCAAGGTCTGAAGCCTGATAGCCATGTAACAGCATCCACATTTCTGAACAGATGTATTGTTACTACTGAATGCTGTTTTTTTATTATTCTGACACAAAAGAGGCTCAGTCCTGAAGCAGGACCCCTCCCCTACCAATGCAAAGAAAGCAGTCCTGCTTAGCACAGGATCCGAGCAAGCAGGTAACATCTGAGTGGGATATGAAATCTGTGTGCACCACCCACCATGGTTTCTGGCAGTGTTTCCCAGATTCCCAGAGCCTGAAAAATCATCCTGTGCAGTATCAGCTTGGTCTAAGTTATGCTTCTGCCAAGTCAGGTTTCCAAATGCATCTCTGAGGATTGGGAAAACTATTCTGCTGGCACGGAGCAAAGACTGGCCCTGGACACCTTCCTCAACTCTCACTTACTCTGAGGTTACTTTCTTCTAGCAGAGCAGCAGGGTTAATATACACAGAAACCTTTCAAATGCCCTGCTGGGATAGGATACTGCAAGGCACTGAGCACTGGCCCAAGATAGTGGTGTGCCTCTTGCACATGGCAGTGGGAGCAGGATTAGGCCACGCTTGGAAATAGTCCACCCCTGGTAAGTGAAAGGGCAGTAAAGAATGAGTATAGTGGTAAGACCATTCCCTCTGTGATTTTAAAATGGTCTCATGTTCCAGCTGGAGTGAGCAGGATGAGCATTCCCATGAAACAGCCCCTAAGTGAGGGGCTCTGCAGAGCCTGGCAGAGCCCGCCAGCACCCTTGCAGAGGACACACTGACTCCTGGGCAGGAGAAAGGACACTGGATGCCATGATATCCCTTTGGAGCACCTGGGGGACAGGTGCAAACTTCCCAATCCCTTGGGTAATGAAGACTGCTATGCCTGGGGCCACCAGGGAGCGTGCAGGGCATCTCAGCTGTGGCTCCTACCACCGCAGTTCAGTCCCTCAAGCGGCGAGGAAGGAGAATCAGGCTGTGCATTGCTAACTGGTTACAGTGGAGCAAAAGGTGCTCTTAGCAGCACTATTGTGATCCCAAGGAACACACATCCCATGGAGAAGAACAGCTCAACCTGGTGCCTGGCCTCTGCCCTCAGTGTACCTGCCCTGGCAGAGAGAGGCTGTGGGCAGGAGAGTATCAGCACTGCTCCATCCTGCCTTCCTGCCAGAGCATCTCACTGCTTCCAGCCAGTGTGTAGAGACACAGAAGCTGGCAAAAGTGAGATTCCTGCCCCAAAGGACAAACAGCTTCCACAGTGAGATATTTTTCCCATTTAGAAGAGAAATAAATAACTTTTCAATTTCAGCTGCAAGGATCTTCACACTGCGAGATGATTTCATCAGACAGAGTTGCTCCTGGGGCTTGGTACTGGCTGCCTACTGAGCTGCTTAGATGCTGTCCTCTGGGAGCTTCCTGCTCATCCTCAGGGGAAGGGAACCAGACACCAAAGGGTCAGCTGTGATGTGGGGTGCAGAGAGGAAATGGGGTTTGTTTTCCACCTAAAAAAAGAAAGTTGTGATGACATTGCTGTGGAGTTAAACTCACAGTTATGGCAGTGCTGTTTCTGCCACTTGAGAACTGGCAGGGACTTGCCGTGACCTCTCGCAAGGCCAGGGGATGCTTTGGGAGGCTTTGGAGCAGCAGGCTGCTGCCTGCTGTGCTGCTATTTGCCACCACTCGTGCAAGCAGACGATTGATTTATTATTCCTGTGTTTTCCCAAGAGAGTGGCACTGCTGCCTTCATCCCCAAACAATGTTTTCTGTGCTTTTGGCACAGCACTTCAGAGGGTGTCAGTCTGATCCAGCAAGAGCCCCCTTGGTGCTCTGGGATTAAACAGAACAGCATGATATCTCCTGGCCAGCTGCTTCTTGCTATTTGTTTTGCTGCAGCAAAGGAATTTCTTTTCAAAAGGCAGTGCCAGCCTTCCCACCACCCTCAGCAGACAGTAGGGGATGGTGCAGGTCCCTGCCAGCAGCTGTGGGGCTTCAGTCCTGCGTCCCTCTACTCTCCCACTGCCGTGGGGACCACACACCTTTGCTGGTGGACATATTTACCTCCTTCTCTCAGCCTAGGCGGCCTCAGACATAAACCAAAGCAGGCAGTCATTTATCACAGTTCAAGTTGCAGATCAGTCTTGAGCTATGTTCAACAATATTGAGGTTTCTTGGAGTGCATCTTACTCCACTTGCCTTCAGCAGAGGCACTGCTGAAGATCAGAAAATAATAGTTTTCAAGGCATGACCCCACTGCCTGGTTCAGCTCTGACCTCATTCCCCAAATCTCATGTTTCCACTGTCCTTTCTCCCTTCAGGATGCTTCTCAAGCATTCCCTTCAGTGCCAGCCTCACTCATTCATCCCTGTCCTTGTTTGTTGTCCCCTCCACATCCCTCCTTCTGATCAATACACCTACTGACAGAGCCACCAGTTAAGCCAGTGCAGGGACCCAATCTAGCTGAAAACAACTTTTTTCCTCCCTTTTTAGCTTGTTTTTAACCCATCTCAACTCCCTGATGCCCACTGCTGCAGGTAGGGAACTTAACAGAGATACTTGTGAGGCTCACGGTGTGTCCCTTCTTCATGGTGTAAATGCTGTGCTGATGTATCAGTCTTGAGACACTCCTACAGGGCTGGGATCTCCTTCCCCTAGTTCACACCGGCTCACCACAGAGTCACCCAGAGGCCAACCCCTCCTTCTCTCACCTCATACTGTCCGTAGGATTGACACGGCATCCCATGCAGCACAGAAAACATGGCTGACCCTGGCTTTTTGCCCAGCTTGCAGCCTCTGCTGCAGAACTCTGACTGCACAGACTCTACCCGTGACATACGAGTGACACTGCTCACAAATGTGAAATAGCAGCAGGGAACTCTGTCCAAGCATGTTATGGGGACCAAAAACCCTGCTGGTCATTGCTTGTCCCACCCACAGCTGGCTTGGTTCCTGGGCTGCTGTATTTTAGAAAACTATTTTCATTTTCCAAAGAGGGTCTTTAGTTTGTAGGTTTGTAGGATTTTTTTCTGTCTGAAAGAGAAGGATGTAGCCCTTCTGACAAGGCTGGCAGCAGCACAGACTCAGCTCAAATTTAAAGAGGTTACTAATAACACATTTGCTCCAACTCCTTTGCAAAAGTCAGCCAAAATTTTCGCATTCACACACAATTTACACTGCCTTGGAAATAGTATTTTATAGCAGCAATGAAAATCAGAAAGGTGGATAAACAGTGATACTCTCCTACCTGTTCACAGCCCAGCCACCCCAGCGAGGTGCCCTGAGTCAGCAGGCTGTTTGCTCCCATGAGGTGCCAAAAAGTCCCCATCCCACCGGAGCCATCACTTCCCTGTGGAATTGCACCTCCCCAAACCTGACATTTCTCAGATGCTCAAGATTTATCATGTTTGCATCTCACTGATAGATACCTCCAGTATTTCACTGTAAAATGTGTTTAGAAGAGGCTGACCTGGCTTCCAAGCTGTTGAGTGTCCTGCGTCGCCACTCACTCTGTGGTGGGCTGATCCAGCGGTCTGATTCACTCCTTGCCTCTTCCCTCTGCCCTCCCAGGTCCCCTGTGGCACATGCTGGTTTGCCCCTGCACTGTGTGGTCTGAGGAGCGTTCAGATGACAGTGTGCTCAGCGTGCTAATTCGAAACAGCGGGATCCCACCAGGGCTGTTCCCAGCACTCATCAGGCACTGAGCACAATTTGTGCTGGGTGTTTGCTTCCTGCAGGATGCAGAGATGCTCGTCTGTGGCCCTGGGCATTCCAGACCCACTGACAGCTGTGTGATGTGCAGGGCTGCCCCAGGGCAACCTTTTGCATTGCTGAGTGGGTGTGTGGGGATCTGGATGGGTCTCCCATGTGCTGCCACCATGCACATTATGAGTGGCAAGTAAGGTTGAATTGTGAGGTTGCACATCACATGGCTAGGCTGTGTCTTCACACACGACTGAGCACATTTGATATCTTGCAGGCACTGGAAGGAGATGGCTCATAACTTCGTGTGCTTATCTCAATCCTTGTTTTCCCAGTCCCCAGTTTTCCCAGTGTCTCATCCCCACCTTTGCTTCAGCACCAGCACTTGGCAAATCTTTCTCTGAACAACTCCATCCCCTCAAATGGCAGAAGACCACTCATTTCTGTGGGTTACAGCTGTCTGCAGAGAGAGTCTGAAAGGCCAGATATTCTGCAAGATTAATTTCAGGGTGGGAAGTTGTGTTCATTTGTGTCTGTGAGGTGTGTTCAGCTTGGTGTAGCTGAGGTTGCACTTGAAGATGCCTGGGTAGTTGTGGTGTTAGACTTGAGATCAGTGCAGGCTTATCTTGTGCAGGCTCAAATGCTGCTTTTAAATACAGCCACAATTAATAGGAGGTTTGGGGAGTACCATTGTGTTTGCCTTATGCTTACACTTATTCACAGGGATCTCGCTCTCACCCACCATCCGAGATAGAATCATGTTGACAAGCATTTTTTGGGTTGACTCAGTACAGCTGATCTTAGGATTTGATGAATTTCTGCTCCCAGCTAATTTTGTAAAGCATACCATGGCTGTCCGGCAAGATAAGGGGAACAGAGCAGTGATGCATGTTACAAATCAATTAAGAGACACCCTGTCAAATTTATTCCTTTGTCAAACAATTCAGCAAAAAACTAATGGATGGTACAAATGGATTTTATCAGTGTAGCATGAAAAATCCAGCAGTGTAAATGAAAGAAAGATTAGTCCACAGGCCCTCAAGACCATAGCTGGGCAGGACTCGTTCTCTCCCTCTACCATCTGATGACCACGAGTCACACACAGACCTCAAGCCTGAATAGCACCAACTTGCTCCAGGGCTTGCAATGGAGGAGTAGCCACCTCCTAACTTTTCCAAGGGAAGGAGACTCCTTTGCTGGCCTGGGACATGTTGCAGTGCTTATACAGGAGCTCCACTCAGCCTCAGCCTCAAAGGCAGTAACAGCATTGAGGTGGGTGTGAACACTCTCCTTGAGGCTTGGGTGAGGGGACATGTCCTGGGACTTGTGGTGATGCTGAGCAGCAGCCCACAGAGTAAAGCATCCCACTGGCATCCCCAGTCCAACTGGGGCAGCTCACACAAGCCTACATCGTCTCACCCCCTGCATCTTGTACTCAGCCTCCTTCAGGAAAAATGCCACCAAATGCAGGCAGACTCAGGGCAGACCCAGGTCAGACATGTGCCTCCAAAGGAGCCAGAACAAATCCGGTGCCAGCAGCTGTGAAAATGTGGCTCAGGACAACATTTGGCAGGATGCTTAATGGATCTGCCCCCACTTCTGGGCTAAGAGAACACAGAGGGTGATGCAGAAATCATTTCTTCAGCACGGCCTGTGTTGCAGCTCTTTATTTTATAGTGGAGGTGTAGCAAGCCTAAGAAGGTTACACATCCCAGGAAATCTCTGTATTTGGACAGCTTCCCAACCCCAGTTCAAACCAGTCTGTGCTGGGCCTTGGCAAGTGTCAGTTGGGCAACTTTTCATTCAAAAGTTTCATTCCAAACATGTCAGTGTTTTTTACTGGTTCTTTGTGGGGTTTTCTAACCCAGATGGCAAATTCTAATTGGCTTTTTCCTGTGTCTGACTAGTGCATTATGTATAATAGTGTAATATGTTTTACACTAACAAGAGATCTAACATTGATTATTGGCCCAGTTTCTTGGTCTTTCCTTATAAAATGCAGTAGAAATTTGTGGGAGATATGCTTAAGATATAAATCCCTACCACAAGTGTACCACTGAGGTATAGCCCTGTGGAAACCATACAGGGGTACATAACTCATTCTTTATATTCATCATCTACATGGATAAAGATAAAATTATTACATATACCCAAAGTTCTATGAGTAAAGTACTGTGCTTATGGTAGGAGATCCTACTGATTACATGATGGAATTTGGTTTTTTACCCCTGGCAAAAGTCTAGTGACATTGAGATTTTGGGTACAGGATTGGGTGTGCCGTGGATGGAAGGTGCAGAGAGCACTGGAACAGAGCCATTATCAGCTTCTAGCAAAGGTTCTCTCTGAGCAGTAGCTGTGAGGGAAGCAGAGCTGTGTACCCTGCTCCTTAGGACCTGTCACTCTCTGGTGCCTCGGATACTGTAGTCTTGGGGCTGGAATAGGATAAACTGAGCTGGGCTAACTCACATGCTCCTCTTCTGCCTCAGCACATATTATATCACTTAGGTCGATGCCTTTTCGACAGGTCACAGGATTTAGTGCAGTTCATATTTGATCAGGCAGAGATCCCCAAGGAACCATTTGAATAGTAGAGGATATGAGTACAGAATATGAAGGGACCACCTTGGCCATTAAACCCAGTCCCCTGTTGTCCCTTGCAACCATATAATAGACATTTAATCCAGAAAGGTCCTACTACCTCCATTCCTCCTCCCCTGTGTGGCTGAAGCCTGCAACGTGATATTAAAGCCGTCACTGAAAGCACATTTTTTGCTGCAAAAAGGCAGAGCTCCCAGAAAATGGAAAGTCTCTGGTGTCTTTGGCCATAATATATCACTAGGAGTAACACAGTTCCTAGCAATAACATTTCACACAGAGACAGACTTGGCATTTCCCCAAACACTTTCTCAGCCATTCTAGAGATTTATAACTAATAATTGCATAGCTGGATAAATAATTAGACTCTGAGGTTTTGTCTTAGCTTTTTTTCTTATAAATAAATCCCTTATTCACAAGCTATATTAAAAAACCTGTCGGTGGTGTAATGTGCATTTCATATCGCTGATTTGCTTATTTCCTGCCTGGGTACATTGATTTCATTTCCATTATCTGCACTTTATTTATGGAATTTTCAGAGCTGTCTTTCATCAGAAATACACCTATTCCACATGTATAGGTGTATATCACTATGTTGGAGAGGGTTCACATACACAAACTGTTGTGATTTAACCCCACCAAGCAACCAAGCACCACTCAACCAATTGCTGTCTCCCTTCTATCCCCATGGGATGGAGAGGGGAGTCAGGGAAGGGAAAAAAACCCCTGTCGGTTGAGACAAGGACAGTAGATAAAACAAAGTAAAAAAACCACCCAAAAACCTCAATGGAAAAAAACCCCAAACGATTGATGCACAATGCAATTTCTCACCAGCTGCTGACAAATGTCCAGCCCATCCTTGAGCAGCTATCACTCTGTTCCCCAGTCAACAGCCGCCAATTTTTATACTGAACGTGAGGTTCTACAATATGGAAAATCCCGTTGGCCAGTTTGGACCATGCACTCTCTCCTGGCTTCTTGAGCAGCTCCTCACTGGCAGAGTATGGGAAACTGAGAAGTCCTTGACTTAGGGTGAGCACTACTTACAAGAACCAAAATATCAGTGTGCTACCAACTTTATTCCGTACAGAATCCAACACACAGCACTGCACCAGTTACTAAGAAAAATATGAACTTTATCCCAGAAAAAAACAGGGCACAAACACACATACACAAAAAGTAAGAGAGAAGTGGGTCAGCGGAAGGCAGAAACTAATCATGAAATGATGGAGTCATTCTAAATTGCTTCTGATTGCCCTGAGTGAATGCTGAGATATGGCAGAGCTATGACAGGCCATGTTGTGCCACTGAAGGAGCATTCTAAGGCAAGAGCAGTGACTCCCAACAAAAAACTCATACCCTGAAGAGGAACTGTTTGTTGATGTCTACAAGGTCCTTATAGGAAGGCAAAGAGAGCTATTGCAGCACTGCACTCTCACAGGACCTGGTGTTCGCAGACAATATTAGGCACCTAAGAAAGTGAGGGATAAAGAAACACAAAAAGCACCATTAACAATATATTCACCTCTCAGAATTCTACACCGACCCCTTTTCATTCTTGGCATGCCCAAAAGTTGCACAGCTACTTACAGTCAAGGACAGGAAAACAGATATCAGGTTAGATTTATAAAAGGAGAGGCACTCTCTGCACTGGAAATAGATGAGCACATCGCCTTTCATCAGCTGGAGGCAGATTTATGGGAAGGAGGACATGAGAGGCTAATGGGGCTGTTGCTTTCCCCCGCCCTGTTCTGCTGCCTCACATGGCACATGCACTGCCCCTCATCAGCGCTGCAGCCATATCTGGCCCCATTTTAATTCCCCCCACTGTCAATCCCTCATGCAGCGTTATCCCCTCTCCGTGTCTTCACTCTTCTCTCGAGGTAGCTGTAATCTCTTTGCAATTTAGGGGATGTGGTTTGCAGCCCATAGGAATTAGCCTCTCCTTGGGGCATGTGTTGAGGGGAGCAAGCAAGGCAAAAGCTCTCCAGGAGCAGACTGACTCTTATGCAAACAGAAACAAACTCAGAAGAACCAGAAGACCCCAAAGCCTGAGTTTTCTCTACACTTAATTCTCTTTCCATTGTATGCCAGCTGGATGATGTTGTGGGCTAAAAGCAATGGAGCTTCAGCAAGAGGGGCAGGGAAGATATGTGACCATTACTGAATCTCACAGAAAAGACTGGGCGTAGTCCACTTGACATCTCTTGTGAAAACTGGACTCACTTTTGTGCTAATAAACTTGATTTCAAGGTTGCGTTGGGACACAAGAGCAAGTAGAGACACTGGCTTCTGGCCCATTCTCTCATGCCTCAGCTCTGACTCTGAGCAAGGTGATAGATTATGTGCAAGATATATTTCTTAATGTCATTAACTTCTTTTTGTCCATCCAAAGATCATTAGCAGAATGCCAGAAAGTACCCACGGTAAAGCAGGTAGATAAGCACTTCTTTTTCTGTTTTCTCTAAGGATGGGCACATTTTGCACCACTCAATTGTAAAATACGGACTCTAATGGGTTGAGTCAGATAAAAGCAGTCTGTAAGAACTCATTACTATTTCCTCGCAACCACATTTTTCTTTTTTCCATTGGGTCCAAGCCTTGCAGCAAGGGTAATAGAAACACTTCTATAAATTCACAGATGGATATATGCATACAAATGGATATGATTCTGCTGGAATTCTGGAGTAAGTGAATGGATTATGAAGCCAGTAAACCAGGCTTGGCCACACAACTCCCCCTTCCCAGCACCCCAACTACACACTGGACTTCATCCACAGACCCTGGGAGACCTCCTTGGACTGGGCTCACATGGGCACATTTGCTGGGGTCCAGGCCAGCTGCTTCCTGCACGTTTCACTCACACCCCATGCAGGGGTTGAGCAGAGCCCCGAGTACTCTGCAAAATTGAGCATTTTGATTTTGCTGTCTGGCAGGAGGTTCTCTTGCTCCTGGCTTTTGCAGAGGGGCAGTGGGGAGCAGCTGCTCCCCCAGAGCCAAGGCAGGGCTGTCAAGTGGACATGGTAGTTGGCTGGCTGCTGGAAGGGCCCAGGAGTTGCAGGAAAGACATTAGTCATTCTACTTACTAGAAAAATCTTCACTAATCTCCAAGTGCTTTCCTGGTCCTATGAAGGTTTTCTTGTTGGGTTTTTTTCATTTCTTTGGTCCACTGAGTTTTGGTTTTGATATTACCTTTTGAAACTAAATGACTCTATGAGTCTATGAAACACCCCAGAGAACCTCTGCCTTTAGCAGCCAAACCTGTCGTCTCCCTCGTGAACCAGGCAGCTGGCCCCATGGTCCTGCGGCTGCAGCACGGCTCCGCTGCTGCACAGCCCTCAGAGGAACATCCCCCAGGGAGCACCCAGACACTGCTGCCTCTGCCCTGCACTCGTCTGTCTTCTTAGAAGGGCAGGGACATCTTAAGAAAGCCGATATATTCTTCACAGGTTTGGGCGCCTTTGTGGGTCACTCCACACTGTTATGTAAAAGGGAATGAGGGAGATAAACTCACCTATGTTTACCATAAACTTTCACATAATTACAAGTACTTTCTGTCCAGGGTCCATGCTGGCCCATGGAGACCTGTGCAGTAAGATGTGGTCAGGGCAATGTGGTGGGAACAGCCAGACTTCCCTGATGAGGTGACCTGTGGGATTGAAAGGCTGGAGAACACTTCATAGGGGGCTACTGTGTCTGGAGTTAGGGAATTGCACTTCTTAACCCACACAGAAAGCATTCCTATTGATGTTAAGCTATGTCCTCTCCAGGATGTGCTAAAGTTAGAGAAAGGGCAGAGAGGACAACCAAAATGATCAGACAGTGAAACAACTTCTAAGGAGAGACTAAAAAGGCTCTGGAGAGAAGGAGGCTGGGGATTATGACTGGTATTTGCAAAATCATGAGGGCATTGGATGAGATGAATGTAGAATGCTTATTCATTACTAGAACTAGGGGAATGTCGTGGTTTTGCTAGACC